>VMDO01000878.1:0-247780 GCA_007922755.1 Pedetes capensis
TTTCCCTGTAGAATCTTTCACTACTGCCACTCGAGGCTTGAATTTTTTCTTCACTTCCTTAAGCTTGAGAAACACAGAGTGTGTTCTTCCCTTTTGGTTTTCTGCCTCCAGCTCCTTGCACATGTCATTATAATATTTGTTTTTGTCTTCTCGAGCTGCCTTTTGAAATCTTCTGTTTAGTTCCTTAACTTCATCATGTTTTCCTTTTACTTTAGCTGCTCGATGTTCAAGGGCAAGTTTTCCTGTCTCTTTTGACATGTAATTTGGTCTTTTCTTTTTTTCTTGTCTTTTTAAGAACTTTTTGCTTCCTTCTTGAATGATATCTTTTATGTCATGCCACAACTCTTCTGGTCTCCTATCATTTGTGTCTAATGCATTAAACCTATTTTTGAGGTGGTCTCTGAACTCAGGTGGGATAAACTCAAGGTCATACCGTGGCTCTCGTATACTTATTCTAATTTTCTTCAGCTTCAGTTTGAACTTGCATATGAGAAGTTGATGGTCTGATCCACAGTCAGCACCTGGTCTTGTTTTGACATTTTGTATGGAGCTCTTCCATCGTCTCTTTCCACATATGTAGTCAATTTGATTCCTGTATGTTCCATCTGGTGAAGTCCATGTGTATAGTCTCCGTTTATGATGTTGAAAAAATGTATTTGCAATGAAAAGGTCATTGGTCTGACAAAATTCTGTCATACTATCTCCAGCTTCGTTTCTGTCACCAAGACCATATTTTCCAACTACTGAGCCTTCTTCTTTGTTTCCACCCTTTGCATTCCAGTCAGCAGTGATTATCAGTATGTCTTGGTTGCATGTTTGATCTATTTCAGATTGCAGAAGCTGATAGAAGTCTTCCCTTTCTTCATTTGTGGCCTTAGTGGTGGGTGCATAAATTTGAATAATAGTCATATTAACTGGCCTTCCGTGTAGGCATATGGATATTATGCTATCACTGACAACATTTTATTTCATGACAGATCCTGAAATGTCTTTTTTGATGTTGAATGCAACCCCATTTCTCCTTAGTTTATCATTCCCAGCATGGTAGACCATATGATTGTCTGACTCAAAATGGCCTATGCAGGTCCATTTTAGCTCACTGATGCCTAGAATGTCAATGTTTATGTGCTCCATTTCTCTTTTAACGATTTCTAATTTTCCTAGATTGATACTATATACATTCCATGTTCCAATTATTAATGGATGTTTACAGTTGTTTCTCCTCATTTTGAGTTGTGCCACATCAGCAAGTTGAGTACCCTGGGGCTTTACTCCATTTCCGTCGTTACGGTAGACTCTACTTTGAGGAGGCAACTCTTCCCCAGTAGTCTTTTGAGTGCCTTCCAACCTGGGGGGCTCATTTTCCAGCACTATATCTGACAGTGTTTCTTTGCTATTCATAGGGTTTTCAATGGCTAGTTGTTTCAGGAATGGTTCGCCAGGTCCTACTCCCTATATATATGTATATACATACATATATGTGTATGTATATACATACATTTTTTTTTTCCTTTTAAGGTAGATCTATCTCCCACATATGAGTGAGAACATGCAGTATTTATCTCTTTGAGTCTGGGTTATTTCACTTAAAATGATATTCTCTAGTTCCATCCATTTTCCTACAAATGACATAATTTCATTCTTCTTTACTGCTAAATAATAATCCATTGTGTGTATGTACCATAATTTTTTTTTCTTTTTTTTTTTCTTTTCTTTTTTTTTTTTTTGCGGTATAGGGGGTTGAACCCAGGGCCTCACGTTTGCATGGTTTGCAAGTGCTGGACCACTGAGCTGTACCCTCAGCCCTTTTTTAAATTTTTATTTTTATTTTTACTTTTTGAGACAGGGTCTCACTAAGTTTTGCAGAGTGCCTGTGGTCTTGAACTCGTGATCTTCCTGCCTCCGCTTCCTGAGCTGCTGGGATTACAGGCATGCACCATCATGCCCAGCTGTACCACAGTTTTTTAATCCAATCCTCTGTGGATGGACATCTGTGTTGACTCCGTACTCTTGCAGTTGTGAAGAGTACTGCATCAAATATGGAAGGGCAAGTGTCCCTGGGGTATGATGACTTACCTTCCTTTGGGTATATTCCTAGAAGTGGTATAGCTGGATCATGTGGTAGCTCTATTTTTAGTTTCTTAACAAACCTCTGTATTGATTTCCAAAGTGGCTGAACTAATTTACAGTCCCCTCCAGCAGTGTCAAAGGGTTCTTTTTCTCCATATCCTCACCAGCATTTGTTGTTGTTTATTTTGTTAATCTTGGCCATTCTTACTGGAGATGGAATCTCAGTTTTGTTTTAATTTGCATTTCCCTAATAGCTAGGGATATTGAGCATTTTTCATGTGTTTATTGGCCATTTGTATTTTTGAGAACTTTTCAGTTCCATTGCTCATTTATTATATTATTTGTTACATTGGTGTTTAACTTCTTAAGTTCTTTGTATATTCTAGAAATTAATCCTTTGTCAGAGGTATAGGATGCAGATTTTCTCCCATTCTGTGGACTCTCCCAATACTCTCTTGTTTCCTTTGCTGTACAGAGGCTTTTTTTCACCTCCTTTCTTCAGATGGAATGGCTGTGTGGCTGAAGTTCAAGTGCGAGTCAGACCAACTTGGGTCCAAATTCCAGTTTCTTGTACCTTTAATTGTGCAATCTTGTTAAAAAAAAATTTACTCTATTTCTTTGGATCCAAGATATCATTAATTAGAAGATATATTTGAAATTATAAAATGTAAAAAGAAGATGCTTTATAGAACTGATAAATGTAGTAATATCTCAATATCAGTTACCATATCTGGAAAATGAGGATGACGCCAATAGTCCCTACCTCTTGGGATTGTGAAGAATGAATGAGATCATTCCTGTAAAGCACTCAGGGTGCCTGATACGTAGTAAGTATCCAGTAAATGTTTGCTCTTATTAGTTTGTTGTCATCATTTCCATGGCAGAAATTTTTATTTATTTATTTATTTATTTATTTATTTATTTTTATTTTATTTTTTTGAGACAGTCTCTCGCTGTGTAGCCTAGGCTTGTGTGGAACTCACTATGTAATTCAGGCTGGCTTTGAACTCATATTTATCCTCCTGCCTCAACTTCCCAATTGCTGGGATTACAGGTTTACACCACCATGCCCAGAATATATAACAGAATTCTTATACAGGAGAAAAGAGTTTTCAGATTAAAAGAGAAAAAAATTTAAAATATTGCTATCAGTATTATAAATAAGCAGTCTAGGAGATACAGCATCAGACAGATGCCCCCCTCACATCCAGACTTCACTACTTGCTGAGTGACTGACTAGAGTACTTTAACTTCCTGAGATCAGTGTCTTATCTGTAAAATGGAAATACAGAGTGAGAATCCCTCCTGTGAAATGCTTGGGATTAAAAATATTCCAGATGTTGGAGTTTTTCAGATTTGGGAACATTTGCATTGACTCTACTGTTTGAGGATCCCTAATCTGAAATACTCTGAAATCCAAACCTTTTGAGTACAAGTTTTTAGATTTCAGAGCATTTTAGATTTTGGAGCATTGTAGATTTCAGAGCATTTTAGATTTCAGATTTTTGGATTAGGGATGCTCAGTTTGTGGTTTGCAGAGTTCTCTGGGTTTTTTTTTGTTGTTGTTTGTTTGTTTGTATTTGCACTGTGGGTGGGGATCAAACCCAAGGGTCTTGTTCATGCTTACACAAATGTTCTACCACTGAGCTCCACCTCCAGCACCATTTTTATTTTTATCTTTGAGACTGTTAGGTGCCTTTGAATTGGGTCTGACTCATAGCGACCCTATGTACAACAGAACAAAAGAGGCACTGTATCTGACAGTGCTTCTTTGCTATTCATAGGGTTTTCAGTGGCTGGTTGTTTTGGGAGTGCCACACCCTTCTCCCATTTTTGCAGTGCTGGAGATTGAACCTAGGGTATCAGAGCTTGCAGAGCAAGCACTCTACCCACTGAGCTAAACCCCTATTTTTGAGATAGGATTCACTAAATTGCATAGGCTGCATCTGGCCTTAAAAACTTGTGATCCTACCTCCTCAACCTCAAGTCACTGGGATTACAGGTATGTGCTATATAGTGCCTGGCTCCTTGCAGTTATGTATTATGAGGGTTATTGATAATATCTATAAAGGATCTATAGTTGTGCCTGTCAGGTGTTAAGTGTATGATACATAGGTACTATTATTATAAAAACATCTAGTTAGAGTACAGCAAGAACTATTCCTGTGTGGCTTCATTAGCAAAGTATTTTATTATTTAAATGAGATGACAGATATGATAACTTAGCTCCTGGCACACAATAATTGCAGTCACTTATTCTAGCTATCATCATCACTATTACTGTTATTCCCTATAAGAGTAGTTCTCAGGTTTGGGGATATAACTCAGAGGTAGGGCTATATCATGCTCAAAGCCCTAGGTTCCATCCCCAACAATGCAAATAAAATAAAATAAATAAATAAAGGAGCTGCCAACCAAAGGCCATTTTGTTCACTAGGAGACATTTGGCAATGTCTGAAGACACTTTTGGTTATCACACCTGCTGGCTCTTATTGTGTAGAGGAGAGAGATCCTGCTAAACAGCCTGTAATGCATAGGACAGCCCCACAACAAAAATTATTCAGTCCTGGAGCTTGGCTCCATGGCACATGTCTGTAATCCCAGTGACTCAGGAGTTTGAGGCCAGAGGCACCCTGCATAACTTAGTGAGATCCTGTCTCAAAAAAATAAAAGAGGCTGGGAGTGCATCTCTGTGGTTGAGCATTTGCCTACTGTGGGCAAGGCCCTGGATTTAACTACCTACTACTGCCAAAAAAGAAAAAAATTATCCAGTCCAAAATGTCAGTAGTCCTATGGTCAAGAAACTGTTGTAATGAAGCCCAGCTCTTATTGTTAATATTTCACTTTGGGATCATAGCTTTACTGGAACAAACCTTACATTTTACTACAAGTAGGTTCCTTAAGACCAAGGAATCTCCCAGCTTTGCACTGTGAGCATTTGTTAATGACAGCGACAGATAAATAATCAGAGGAGAACAACCAGAGTTTTCTCCTTACTTTGGCTTTTGTTTATGTACTACTGCATGAAAATATAAATGGACAATTATTTTCATAACAGCAGCCCCTCTAGGCTTCTGGGAGTGTCAAAGTGTAAGGCCTTGGAGTATTAAATTTTTCTTTGAGGGTATATTATTCGTTGGTATATTGCATTAGATCTCATTGAGTATACTTTTCATCATCTGAGATATTCTTATTTTTGTTTTCATTTTATTTTTTGGCTATAGGGTCTCAACTATATAGCCCAGGCTGGTTTTGAACTTGGGATCATCCCTCCTCAGCCTCCCAAGTAATAGAATTATAGGCATTCCTTACTGTATCTGACCATTTTGAATATTCTTAACTAACTGGTAATATAAAAAAAAATTGTTACTGATACTGTGGGATCATCCAAGACCCCAAAACAAAAAAACTTTTTATTATGTAAGGTTATTTTTTAAGGCTTAATTGTGGTGTTATATGAATTAAGAAACCGTTAAAAAGTTGTTGTTGTTGATGTTGTTTTTGTTGTTAGGTGTCGTCAAGTCGTATCCGACTCATAGCGACCCTCATAGGGTTTTTAATGGCAGATTGTTTCAGGATTGCCTTGGGAGTGGGTTGCCACGTCCTTCTCCCGTTTTTTGCGGTGCTGGGAATTGAACTCGGGACCTCGGAGACTGCCGAGTGGCACTCTACCAACTGAGCTAAATCCCAGCCTTTAAAAAGTTAGTAATATTTATTTGTGTAACAATAAGTCTCAAAAATTGAGGAATTTTTTAAGGCACTTATAAAATTCTAATAGGTTTAAAAACTATGGTAAAAATCAAACTAAAACTAACATGACAAAAAATTCTCTTTTCATTTTATAAAATGTTGTTAGATACTGTCAAGTTGCCATGCCCAGCACTATGTCAGTGCTTCTCTGCTATTCATAGCGTTTTCAATGGCTGATTATTTCAGGATTGCTTTGGGAGTGTACTGCTATGTCCTCCTATTTTTTGCGGTGCTAGGTATTGAACCCAGGGCCTCAGAGGACACAGAGCAGCACTCTACCAACTGAGCTAAACCCTAGCCCCCGAAAACAATCAGCCATTGAAAACCCTATGAGGGTCGCTCCGAGTATGAACTTACTTTACGGCACCTAACAACAATTTATAAAATAGAGATCCTAAAATTATAAAATCAATAATTTTTATGAAATCAATCATAAAATATGGAAAATTATGTACAAATTCAACTACTTACAGAAAATAGGAACACTATTTTGGTCTTTGGGTAAGTACTTAGTGTCTATAGTTATTACATAAAGGATTTGTACTGGAATAAACCTTAACAAATAAATTTTAAGGAGAGACTACATTTTTGAGTATATTTTTCTTTTTGGGGGGGGTCATGTAAAATGACATCAGCAAATACAATGCTAATAAAAAATAACCTATATAATTGGTATTGTGGGGTCATATTCAACCCCATGAAGTGCTTACTTGCCCACCTTGAGTCTCAACCTAACAAGATTACACAACTCATGTTCATGAGCTAATTAGGAATTTTTTAAAAAGTAGCAAAATATAAACTCTGAGGTCTGTTTTAACCCATGATATCAATAAAGGGTTAACTAGATACCTGAGATCCTAGTTAAGTGATATTAGTCTTCAGGGCAAGGACTACATGTAGTGCACAAATTGAGTGCTCAACAGATTGAGTGCTCATCTAACCTTAGTTGTCAACCTTCTAGGGTTACTTCTAAGGATTACAGGCCTGTACCACCATGCCCTGCAATCTGAGTTCGCTTGTTCACTCTTTTTCTTTCTTTCTTTCTTCGTTTTCTTTTTAGTACTTGGTGGTGGGGTGTTAGCTCAGTTGGTAGAGAATTGCTCTGTACCCTCTGAGGCCCAAAGTTTGATCCCCAGCTTCACAAAATCAGGAGAAGGACCTGGCAGTCTACTCCCAAAACAATCAGCCATCGAAAACCCGGTGAATAGCAGAGAAGCACTGACAGTGCTCACCATGGCACGGTGTTGGGGAGTGTTTCATTCTGTTTTAATAGGGCCACTATGAATCACATCTAACTCCGTAGCACCTAACAGCAACAACAGCAGTGGTACTCTGGGGTTAAACCCAGGACCTTACATATGCTTTTGCATGTGCTATGTAACTGAGTTGCACCCTCAGCCCACTTTTTACTTTTTTTCTTGAGACAGGATCTTGCTAAGCCACACAGGTGGCCTCTGGCCTTGAAGTTGTGATCCTCCTGTTTCTGCCTCCTGAGCTGCTGGGATCATAGGCATCTGTCAGTGCACCTGCCTTAAGTCATTCATTTTTAATATAATTTTATTTAAAAGGAAATGCTGTATCACTACTGTAAAAGGAAAACTAGTCTGACTAGCTACAAACAGAATATAGTTGATAGTCCCTTATCAAACCCTACCATATATTTCAGAATTCAGACTTTTTTGGGGTTTAAAAATGTAACATTTTTTATAAAATATATTGCATGACATTCCTATTGATATCTGAGGTAGAATCCTCATAATCCATACATGAATGTTTTTCTTCAGTAAGCATATTTATTTAGATAAAGACTAAATAGCCTGTGTCAGCTCAAATTGGGTTTTACTACCAGATCAGTTTAGGTCAGGTCAGCTTTTGCTACCACAGGAGTTAGAAGAGATTTAGGCCCTTTTAGATTTCAAGATTGAGTATAAAGCGGTTAAAATGAGAAAAGTCAATTTTAAGTTGTACCTAGATGCTGTTGTTTGCTGAAGTCCTGAACCTGAGACCTTTTTATCCTTTGTTGTAAAATATTAGTGAAGATAAGAGAGGTGGTAAAGTCACATTGTCTGTAGCCATAGCACCCTTGCATCTGATCCTGCATGATCTTGGAAGCTAAGCAAGGGTGGCCTGGTTAGTCCTTAGATGGGAGACTACCTGGCAAACAGGTGCTGCAGGCTAGGGTGAAGGATCTGGCAATCTACTCCTGAAATAATATGTCATTGAAAACCCTGTGAATAGCAGAGAAGCACTGACATAGTGCCAGGCAAGGTACAGTGTCAGAGAGTGTTTCATCCTGTTGTACATAGGGTTGCTGTGAGTCAGGCCCAACCTGACAGCACCTAACAACAACAAGGTCACATTAGTTCCAAACCTAGGCTTTTGTCCTTGATTTAACTCTTATACCAATAAGATCTATTGTACCTAACTTATTTTTTGCATTTCTTTTTTGAACAGTTCTAACTCTTTGTAAAGATGAATTATTTTATGGGTTTTATTCTTAAAGAACAAAGAAAAATTATTTTAAAATTCAATAAAATTTATAAAAATTTATTTGTATAGGCCTATTGTTGGTATCTTGAAACAGTTTGCTATTTATCATCCTAGGAATTATTTCTTTATTACTCATCAGATTTTCCTAATTGTGGTAAGAAGACTAATAAAGAAAATAGAAGAACCATGAAATCATGTAGCAATACATGTTTTTTAAAGAAAAGGTATAGAAGTCTGGGCACACGTCTTTGTAGTCTTTTTTATTTTTTTAAGCTTTCATGCAGTTGGTAATTCAGATTTTATTTTTTTATTTTCTGCCAACAATGGTAAAAGAGAGAAAATTGCCAGTATTACAATAATTATTTAGACAAATCAGAAGATGAGTGCAAAGAGACAGATAACAGTACTACAGGCCAGCTTTGCTCTACAGAAATATCATGTAGTTGAGGTTGGGGATTTAGTTCAGTGGTAGAGTGCTTGCCTCCCAAATGCAAGGCCCTAGGGCAGGAGGCAGGACCCAAAAAGACAAAAAAAAAAAAAAAAAAAAAAAAAAAAAAAAAAAAAAAAAAAAAACCAATATAATGCAGTCTACTTATGTAAATTTACACTTTCTAATAGTTACATTAACAAAATACAGGTGAAATTGATACTGTATTTGATTTAGCCCAGTGTATCTATATCGTTTTATCATGTAATCAATATAAAAGTATTAATGAGATTTCTTTTTTGAGGAGAGGGGGATACTTAAGATAGTCTTCTGTGTAGCCTAAGCTGGCCTGGAACTCACTGTATAGCTCAGGCTGGCCTCAAACTCTCATTGATCCTCCTGCCTTAGCTTCCCAAGTGCTGGGATTATAGGAGTGTGCCACCATGCCCAGCTATAGTGAGGTATATTACATTCTTTTTTTCACACCAACTCTTGGAAATCTTGTATGTATTTTTCACTTTGTAGCATATCTCAGTTCAGACCTGCTATGCTTCAAGTGCCTGCAGCCATAGCCCTGTGGCATCTGATTCAGATCTCATAAGCTAAGCAGGGTCGGGCCTGGTTAGTACTTGGATGGGAGGCTGCCTGGGAACACCAGGTGTTTGCAGGCTTGGGAGATGGACCCAGCAACCTATTCCCAAAAATCAATCCACCATTGAAAACCCCATGAACAGCAGAGAAGCACTGACAATAAATAGTGTTTCACCTATTGTACACAGGGTCGCTATGAGTCAGATACCAACTTGACAGCACCTAACAATATGTTTCAACTGCTCAATATCTACATCTGTCTAGTAATTGCCAAATTGGATAGCGCAGCTCTAGAACTTAATGATGATGATGAAACTGATTCAGACTATAAATCCTCAGGTGATAATATTCTAGAGGTATTTTTTCAAGCTGAAGAATTGATGACAAAACTATGTTTTTAAGGATAAAAGGGAAATATATGGGGTAGTCTTATCTAATAAGTCACTCAACATGAAAGACTTCACACAATATTTTATAATAATATATTGAATCATCTCTTTTGCTAAAAGTATACATGACGGGGTTCCTTCATCTTCTATAATATTTGCGCACCAAAATTTATATCGTTCATAAGAGGGTAAGTAGTATGTGTCTATATAAATACTGAAAAGGAAAGAGATGATGTTGAAGTGAAAACAGTCACTGGTTTGATCATTTGATTTTGTATTTATAAACCTAAAAATGAAAATGTTTTGCAATTATAGTGCAAGGAAAATGAGTATACTCTCTTCAAGAAAATTCTGAGTTGTCAAATGTTTTAAAAAATACTACCTTTTGATTGCACAGGGGGCAAAGGAAAAAACTAGAGGTATTGATGAGCTAGAACTTACTAGCGATATACCTTCAGTTTGAAATCAGTATTTACAAAATGAATATGTTCCAAGTTTATGCATGATAACCAGTGGGTAGGTAGACGCCTTCATAGGACATTTCCTGTTTTGGAGGTGTCTGTCTTTATTTTTGTTTTGTTTTTTGTAGTACTAGGGTTTGAACCGAGGGTCTTGCTCATGGTTTACAAGTGCTCTGCCACTAAACTGCACCCACAGCACATTTTTTACTCTTTTATCTTGAGACAAGATCTTGCTAAGTTATACAGGCTACCTCTGGTTTCTAACTTGGAATCCTCTTGCCTCCTCCTTCCAAATTGCTGGCATTATAAGCGTGTGCCACCGTGCCTGGCTTCTGTGGGCATTTATCTTCAAAACCTGGAAAGTAGGGAATAACAACTTAGGTTTGCTATGTTCTTAGATACATTTCTGTAAAGTTACGGGAGAAGGATGTGGCAATCCACTCCCAAGGCAATCCCAAAACAACCAGCAATTGAAAACCCTATGAGGGTTACTGTGAGTCAGACACAACTCGAAAGCACCTAACAACAACAACATGTTATGTTCTTAGATACATTTCTGTAAACTTATTTTGCATTATCATGTCATTCCTTTGTAAGTGTTTTGGAGAGAGAGAGAGAGGGAGGGAGAGGTGTGTGTGTGTGTGTGTGTGTGTGTGTTGCCAGGGCCCAAACAACTTGGGTAAAATACTTTAGACTCTAAAAATTTTAAGAGTGCTCATTGGATCTAGATAGTAAGTAATGATGACTATTTTTCTTTGGTATTCTGAGCATGGATCAGAAGGTATGCAAGAAAATAGAAAAGAAAATAACTTCTATTATGTTTCAAAGTATTTCACTGAATACCACCTGCCAGACTGCAAAGTGATTGTTGTGAAAGAATAAATGATCAGACTTGAAGTTGACATGATGTACTGAACACATGAATCAAATTTTGTTTCTTCTTTAAAACTCTACTAAACTATAGTTAAAGGATTATTAAGTCCATAAACAGGAGAGGAACCAGCAGCAGCAAAGTTCTTTGAAGCTGGAAAGCAGATGGTCAAAATGACTCATTTAGCAGATCCCAGAGACAGATTCCAAATTGGAAGTGAGAAAAGCACTGGGTACTTCTGGAACCAAGGGTGAAGGGTCAGGTTCCACAATAAGGAGGGTTGGGTGAAAGGTTTGAAAATCAATGATATCCTTAGATCCTTAGCTGTTTTCTTTTTTCTTTTTTTCTCCTTATGGATAAATGTTGGTGGGGTACAGAGTAATAAGGCAATTGCTATTTCCATTGTGCAACTATTACATCACTTTTGGTAACACTTTCATCAACTTACATAGTTTATGGAGCCCTTTGATTAATATGTAGTAAAACTCATGCAATTATGGGTTATATTCTCCTTTATTTCCCATGTATTTATAACGTTGCATCATTTAATTTGAGATTATCCTCTCCCCCTTTATCCCTCTAGATTCTTTTTTCTCTCCTTCCCATCTTCCACAACCTTTGCTCCCCCACTAGCTTGGCTCTCTCCCCCCTCCTTTGTACTCTGCTTGTATTTTCCCTTCTTAGCTAGGTCTGATCCTCTGCTATTTTCTTATTGCTCCTCCTCTGCTCCAGGCTGAGGTTTATCCTGTAAAAAGACTAAAGCATGAGGCTGGACTAGGAGAATCCTAGCACCATTGTGGGGATGGTACTACAAGTGTAGAAGTGACTTCCCCAGAGTGCTGGGGAGTAGGCCCTCCATGCAGGATACTAGAAGACCCTTCTGTGGGAACTGAGTGATCTAGGGGCAAAAAACCTAGAGTGACTTGAGTCCAGAGTTTACCCCAGAGTCTATGCAGATCAACTATAGTGAAGCACGTTGTCAGAAATCCCCAGCTTCATATTCAGAGCTTTTGGCCAGCTCCTTAGGAGGTTCCACTTGTAGTCATGAGCCAAGAGTCACGAAATTTTTGAGGAAAGTCTCTATTCAGAAGATAGAAATTGAAAGGAGCAGAGGGAAACAGACACCAAATCCTTGGAAATAAGAGGGGGTATTATATCAAACAAAAATAGGATGCTAAAATAAAAATGAACAATGGATAACACAAATGATATCGTTATTTATTTATTTTTAAGACTGGGAGATTGAACTCAGGGCCCTGCACATGCTAGGCAAGTGCCCTACCACTGAATCGTACTGCTAGCAAAAGAGCTCTTTAAATTAAAAACATGATAGGAGGAATAATTTTAACTCCTTGTGTTTTCGGTTCTTTTGGTGATTACATCCATAATTGTAAATAATATGCTTATGATATTCTTGTCACTGTACACAATATTATGCCATAGTAGATTAATATATTTCACTTTTACTTTTTCATCTCTTAATGTAGCTATATAATTTTTAAATTATGTTATTTATCTTTGTCCTTTAAGATACTTTTAATTCTTTATTTCTTCCTAGCAACTATAAATAAAATCAGTTTCACTTGTGAATTTTCATTTGTCTCTTACCTACTCTTGCTCATAGGTGCCTTATCATCTAAAATTAAGAAGGAAGGTAAACTAGCAAATGACTTTATGTGAAGTTTAAACTTTTCATCTTTTTTTTTTTTTTTTTTTTGCTTTTGCTGAGATGTACAATAAAGGTACTCCTACCTGTCATCCATCATAAGCAGAGTATAGGTTATAGTGTTTCACTTTCCAGCTTTGCATTTTCAAGGTTATTGAGACCGTGCTTCTCTTTGGAGGGCAGGTCTGGAATTTTCCTATTCTCTGGTACTTGCTAAAGTTATTGAGTCTGTCTACAGCATTGTTTTTCAATTTGTTGTAAGTGTGATTCACAGTAAGAACATGTGTATGTACATACTTGTGTATCTAAAATAAATCTCTTTATTGGGCTAATTTGGTTTTCTTGATAATCTGAACAAATATGTTTTTCTCCCTTCTTGGTCTAGGCAGTTGACAAGTACTTCAAGCTTCCTCATGCTTCCAGTAAACCAGCCCGGATTTCAGGAAGTCTTATGGACACTTCTTATAAAACATTAAGATTTGCATTCAGGGCATCACTGAAAACTGCCATCTATCGAATAACCACCACATTTGGTGAACATCTGAAGTAAGTTTACCTGTTTGATTCATGATAATAGTCCACTTTCAGGAGTTCCTCTGAGAAATAGGTATGTAAGAATTATATAGGCTTGTATATTGAAAGTGTTCTTTTGGGACCTTTGAGTTTGCCACTATGAATTAACAGGCTGGATCTAGACTTTATATTTTAACTTTTGGCCTATCATAGATTTGGGGGATTTCTTTCAAATGGACAGAAGGAATGACAGAAAGTTATAAATGCAGCAAGTGTGTGTGTGTGTGTGTGTGTGTGTGTGTGTGTGTGTGTGTTTTAAATTACCAAATGATCCTCAAGGGAGAAAAAAGGCAAAAACCCAAGTACCTTTCCAGAAAAGAATATTAAAAATAATTCTGTTGTTACATTTTGGTCAGGAAACTAAGACTTGGGTAAGCAAAGTATTCCATAAATGAGGTTGTGGTACTTTGTGAATCATGCTGGAAAAACACTGACAGATCACAACACCTTCAGAAATTGAACCAGAGAAAACCGCAAACACCAAACTTGTTTATATTTAGTTTCATTGATGTTTACTACTTTGCTCTAATGAAATGATCTAGCTAGATGGGATGAGGAATATGTTTGCTTAACTGTGTTTATCATAATTATAAATGTGTTGTAGAAGGCATGAAAGATTGCTCTTCTTTATGCAGTCAATAAATAGTTTAAGACTTCCTCATACCGTCTGCTTTTAGAAGCAAGGAGTATATTTCCTTTTACTTCCACAATACTAAGTAGTAGTATTCACGGGGCACTTTGGTTCTGTGTGGGATTACAAAGGAGCTGTAGATGATCCTCTATCATTAATATGTTTATTAACTTGTTGAAAACCAAAAAGTCTACTTCTAGACCTGTATTTTCCAGATTCATACCCACGTATTATAGTTTTTCACTTTTCTTAAAGACCCTATGTAGTTTATCCTAATTGTACAGATATGGAAAATGAAGCACAGAGAGGTTAATTAAACATTGTGTGATAGCACAGTTTAGTGCATTTTGAAGCATGAACCTGGCCAGATGTGGTGGGACACCACTGTATGCCAGCTACTCAGGAGGCTGAGGCAGGAGGACCATAAGTTCAAGGCCAGAGGCAGCCTTTGTAATTTAGTGAGACCCTGTCTTTAAATAAAAATAATTAAAAATGGGAAGGAAGGAAGGAAGGAAGGAAGGCAAGAAAGAAAAGAAGAGAAAAAAGCAATGAACCTGGATTCAAGTCTTTCTTGTTCTTAAAAAATCTGCCTCTTTCCAGGAGGATCACAAGTTCGAGACCAGAGGCAGTCTGTGTAACTTAGTGAGACCCTGTCTCAAATAAACTAAAAAAAAAAAAAAAAAAGGGGGCTGAGGGCGCAGCTCAGTGGTCCAGCACTTGCAGAGCATGCAGGCGTGAGGCCCTGGGTTCAACCCTCACTACTGGAAAAAAAAAAAAAAAAAAAAAAAAAAATCTGCCTCTTTCCATCTACAACCCTGGTCTGCTTCCAAGATAAAAACTTGCATATAGGATATTCTCAGCATACAGTAATTGATGAATTCAGAGAATGAAATAGATGTTATGTGTACTGATGATAAAGAAAAACAGTAAGATGAGAAAAATATGGATTTTTTAGGTGAGAAAGGTAGGTTAAATGAGTGATTAAAAATTATGAGAATGAAATTTTGCCTTTTTCTTTCCTTTGAAAAGAGCCATGTTTTATAGGTACACTAAAACTGATGAGTAGAGTCTGTTTTGTACAAATATGTGACAGAATGGTATGGTGGAAAGAATGTTAGATCTGGAGTCAAACATCTTGATGTGTGTCTGGTTGCATCATTGACTGTCTATGGCTATAGAAAAGTTACCTTATGGGATAAAGCAACTCACCCAAGATTATTCAGGCGGTGAGTTATGGAACTAGAATTCAGAACCACATGTTTCTAACCCTGGAGTTCTCTGGCATGGAACCACATGGGAAGACCTTAAACCACAGCAGCAGCCCTGGAATTCTATCCACAATGTCTATACTCTTAACCAGTAGGCTGTGTTGTGTCCCCTAAGCTCTGAGCCTTTCTGGTACTTTTTATGCTGTTTTTGCTTTATTTGGTAGTGTTAGAGATAAAATGCGATCATACATATGTAAAGCTCACTGTACATTATATATTGTGACAACTATTTTTACTGCATAATACCTAGTTATTCACTGCCCAAAGCTCCACCTCTGAGAACCAGGTATAAATGAAGGAAACTCTTCAGCAATTAAACTTAACCCAGGCCAGCTATTCCTTGGAGACATTCATTAAGCATCTGTATGCCCTTTTGTGTGTGTGTGTGTGTGTGTGTGTGTGTGTGTGGTACTTTGGGGTTGAACCAGGGCCTCACACATGCTTTGCAAGTGCTCTGCTATTAGCCGCATCCCCAGCCCATATTTTTACTTTTTATCTTGAGATAGGGTCTCACTAAGTTATGCAGGCCACTTCTAGCCTTGAACTCAAAGTCCTCCTGCCTGCACCTCCTAAATTGCTGAGACTACAGGTGTGAGCCACCACAGTTGGCTTTTTTTTTTTTTTAATTTTATATCATGGTACCTAGCTCTCATTGCCTTTATTTTTATTTTTATTTATTATTTATTTTTGTAGTACTGGAGGTTGAATGCAGGGCCTTGCAAATGGTAGGCAAGTGCTCTACCACTGACCCATACCCTGATCCCCTATTTTAGTGTTTGAGACTGGATCTTGCTAAGTTGTACAGGCTGCCTCTGGCTTCAAACTCTTGATCCTCCTTCCTCAACCTCCTGAGTCAGTGGGATTACAGGTGTGTGCCTTGGCTCCTGGATCCCATTGACTCTTAATTTAGGTAAATTTAATTTACTTCTAGCCTATAAGGTATCAAAATTTACTTGAGTGGCAGAGATTGCTATGAGAATCAAGAGTATTAAAAATAACTAGTAAGGATAGTTTGCTACCTGCTAATGGAGGGGAGAATCATGGGAAAGCCACAGATTTGGTGTTTGAGAGTTCAGAGCCTTTGGTTAGAGACATCTGCCTAGACATCTGCTCAGTGAAATACTCAAAAATGGTTCCTTTAGAGGGAGATACATGGGCCAGAAAGCAGAGGCATGTAAAAGGCATTTCAGGAAGACTTGTAGCAAAATTATTAAAATAAGACTTTTGGCACTTTTTAAATTTTTTAAAATTGTTTTTGGGGGGCTTTGTTTGTTTTGGCACTTAAAAGGTAATGATCTTCAGTTGTCTGGAATTTTATCATTTAGTAATGATCTATTACTGTTAAGAACTAGAAAACCAGAATATTTTATTATATTCATTTTTTTGTCCAAAAGTTTAAAAGAAGGTGTTATACTAGTTTCCACGTGCATTTGCCTCCCTTTTGTCAAGGTAATGTATTTTTGTGGTAGTGAGGGTGGAGAGAGAACTTAGTGTCCCCATCCAAAACATAACGTATGTTCAAAGGGAAAAGTAAATCTAAACCACCAAACTCTGACCTTTGAAAAGCATTAATGGAGTCTATTGTGTTTTAACCAAACATCTTAGTTTAAAGGATTTTATGTTAAAGGCAATTCAAATACTCCACAATTCAAAGATAATGTTTAAATCTGGTTTAAATAAAATAATAAAATCCAGAAAATCAACTGCAAGGCCTGGAACTCTGCACAGCAGGTTTCACAGCAGAGCAGGTTAAAATCGATGCCTTCACTTGTCAGTCTTAATTTGCTTTGGTCTTTGAGAAGGTAGAAGCATGCTATTACTGAATGCAAGCCCTTCTCTTCATTAGATTACAAAAGATTTTCATCCAGCTTTTTCAGAAGTACTAAATAAGTGAAGATTTCTATTCATTTTTAATTGTTTTGAAAAATATTGACTCTGCGCTCTGTGGTTCACTTAATATGCTTAATGTAAAATAAAGCTTATGCTTTGCATTTATGTTTCATTTAGTGCTGTGCAAGCATCTGCAGAACATCAGAAAAGACTTCAACAGTTCTTGGAGTTCAAAGAATAGTTCAGTAATATAAACTGTGTTCATTACACTGCTGATACAACTACAGATGGGACAGTAAATGTTCAGCATTCTTGGATCAGAAGAAAATGGACTAATTAGATGCTTCCTTTGTCGTGGTGGTTGCTTTGAAAACTATACTTTAATGGGAGAAATCATGGAAAGAAATTCTCAACAGAACAACCGAAAACTGCCTTTTCCGTACCGAATGCTTTTTTTGTGTGTGGTATAATAAAATCTTTATTCAATTTTACAGGAGCATATATGGCAGTAGAAATGTCTCTAGCTCACATAACTTAATAACTCAAAAATTTTAGAGTTTACTTTTGAAAAGAGTGGAGCCAGTTCAGAGGTTAAAGTAGGTTAACTTGATACAGTCTTCCTAATCATTGCAAGAGTTTGGCTCTCTGTAAACTCAAAATACATAAACTTTTTAAAGATTAGTTTCTGTTTACTGAAGGATAAAAATAGTAACACTGGAGAAAAATTCACAGTAAAAGTAGTGTGTAAAGGACATATTTTGTTAATCTGTTAGGTTGTGTTTTTGTTTCCAGGGACAAATTAAATTTGCATGATTGTTCAAAAAAGGCTCAATTTACAGATGCATAAAGGAATGTGGAAAAATTTGGTTCTTAAATTACAAGATTAAACATTTACATTTGGTTTTTGAGAAACAATTGACCGACATCTATGAATTTATTTTGTATCATGCTGGTAAACAAGAAGTGTATAGGTATTTTCCCAACTAGTTTTGCTTTCATTTTCTGGGACTAAACATTAAGTGATTTCAGGGTTTTTCAAGTGGAAAGAAGGATTTTTCAAGAAAAGCCAGGAAGCTTTTTTCCCCCTACTGTTCACCCTCATTGTTGATGTTAGATCAGATTATTTTGTAAAACTTGTATGGCCTCACAGAGGGAGCATCCTCTGTTGTGTTAACTACCTAAATATACTAGGAAAATGTTTAAAGCTAGAAACAATTTAGTCATCCAATAGCAAATAAAACCAAAACATTAGAGGGATTACTATACTTGGTGTTGGTGGTGGTGTTAGGTGCTGTTGAATGAGATCCGACCAATGGCAACCCTATGTACAACTATACTTGGTAGTACATAGTATGTCCCAATTGCAAGTAAGGTAATTTTTTAATTTATTAGGCCTACTTTTTTGTAGATGAAAATTGGAAGTCCCGGTGGTAGATAATCATTGGACTAGCTTTAGATTAAAATGTTCTTCTGTAATTCTTTTCCTATTATCTTTTCCTCTAGTGTCCTCAAATTTTTTATTTAATCTTTAATGTGGTCTATATGTCTACCATTTGTCTCCTTCATTGATGTATTATATCTTTACAATAGTATATTTTAACTCTAGGCCCTGCTACCCCTTAAACTAGCACATGCCAAATTAGAAATGAATCCTGCTGGCCTTTGAAGCATCTTTATGGGACAGTTTCCCAATTGTCAAGTATTTGGGTATTTACGCTTTTTTTTCCCCCTCCCTTTGTGTCTGACATTGAGTTGATCTCTTTTTTTGAATGTGAAAGTTGAATTCAAATGTGGTAGTTTCTTACAGATGACCAGAAAATTGTGGCTAGGTTAACTGAGAACTGTTGTGTTCCATGTAAAAAAGCTATAAGCTTTTATATTCCCTGGCTGCCCCTGGCTGAAGCATTTTGGGCAACAAAGCCTCTTAATCTTCTTCCATTAAGGAATAATTGTGGTATTTAACACATTGGATTTCTGAGACAGAAGATAAAACCATTCCTCTAAACTAATCATTAGATTTAGGTTCTTGCTATTTCCCATGTACTTTGGGCAAAGGCATATTTGGTGAGTAATGTGAATGTTTCTGAACAATGTTTCTGTCAGTGTTCATCCCTGTTTCCTTCCAAGAGATTGTGCTGTGTGTAAAATGTAGGCTACATGATGTCTGTCTGTTGGAGATCGGGACACTGCTTCCCCAGATCTGTATTGTATTTGGTAGGTGAGGGGGTTTGTTCTCTTTCTCCATGTGTTGGTAATCTACATGCCAGCTGTTGGGGCAAAGGCATTATTAAAGGGAACTCCTTTTCTTGTGCACAAGGACGACTTGAGGGAGGCCAAGAGGAGAGAAGCACTGCCTTTGATGAAGTCACATCCTGTCTCCAAGCCCACTGATGCTATGACATTGGCCTGAACATTAGAGAGTG
Organism: Pedetes capensis; assembly: GCA_007922755.1. Taxonomy (NCBI): domain Eukaryota; kingdom Metazoa; phylum Chordata; class Mammalia; order Rodentia; family Pedetidae; genus Pedetes; species Pedetes capensis. The sequence goes on from VMDO01000878.1 coordinate 19,441, forward strand.
TCTTTAAAAACCTTTCTCTGGCTGTCAGTACAAACCATGATTTTATCAGCTCCTACATTTGTTTGACACTCATGGAACATATAAAGCCATAAAACAACTTCTCCAGAGCACTGGGAAACTGTCCTAGAATAAACTTTGTACAGTTATGTGGACATGGATAAAGCAACACTTCATTCCTTTGCTGGATTTCTTCCTTGGTAATTGTTTTGTATGTTTTCCTATAAATATTTATGATAATCTGCTTATATACTTTTGTATATCATTGATAATGAATTGGGTAGAAAAATAAATTGAAAATTTTTTAGTGTGACTATTAATTGAAATATTTGTTTATAAGGTTATTTCTAGTGTGTGTGTGTTTCCTTAACCATTGCAATTTATTCTCAGAATTCTTCCTTATAAAACCTGGAAAGATTTAACATCTTGAGCAATGAGCTTTTGCCCTTAAGCAGATTAATTTGGGTGACCTGTGTATAGTAGTGACTCTAAGGAGCCTGAGTTCTCTGAATCTCTTTCCTTGTTGTCCTGGCTGGCTGTCTTCCAAAACTAAACAAAGGGTAAACAAAGGGTGCAGGTGCTGAAAGCCATCTCTTAACAGAAGTTTCTTTTTCTTGTCAAAATAGTGTTTCTAAATAGATTATATTCCCCCAGGCTGACAGCTATATGTGTCACCTTACTTAAATTAGTTTGAATTTCACCTTTAGGAAGCTGAGGTGCTAAAGCCCCCAACTCCCTCTCTTGCTCTCCCAACCCATTGTTGTTGTTGTTGGTTGTTGTTGCTAGGTGCCATCGAGTCGGGTCCAACTCATAGCAACCCTATGTACAGCAGAACGAAACACTCCCTGATTCTGTGCCACACATATGATCTTATTTATGTTTAAGCCCATTTTTGCAGACACTGTGTCAGTCCATCTACTGGAGGGTTTTGTTTTGTCCATTGATCTGCCACTCTCCCAAACATGATGTCCTTTTCCAGGGATTGATCCCTCCTTGACAGCATGTCCAAAATATGTAAGATGCAGTTAAGCCATCCTTGCTTTCAAGGAGCAGCACTCTGGTTGCACTTCCTCTAAGAAAGACCTTTTGATTGTTTTGGCAGTCCATGGTATATTCCATAATCGTCTCCAGCACAATACTTCAAAAGCATCAATTTTTCTCCTGTCTCTCTTGTTCAGTGTCCAGCTTTCACAACCATATGATGCAACTGAAAATACCAAGGCACGAGTCAGGGGCACCTTCATCTTCAATGTGACATCTTTACTTTTCAATACTTCAAAGAGATCTTTTGCCATAGCTTCCCCCAAAATAGTGTGTCTTTTGATTTCTTGACTGCTGCTTCCATAGGTGTTGATTGTAGAACCAAGTAAAGCAAAATCTTGGACAACCTCAATCTTTTCTCCATTTATCGTGAAGTTGCATACTGACCCACTTGTAAGAATTTTTTGTTGTTGTTGATGTTGAGTTGCAATCCATCCTGAAGGCTGTGATCTTTGATCTTCATCAGTAAATGTTTGAAATCTTCTTCACTTTCATTAAGGAGAGTTGTGTCATCTGCATACTGCAGGTTGTTAATGAGTCTTTCTCCAATCCTGAAGCCGCGTTCTTCATAAGGTCCAGCTTCTCAGATTATTTGCTTAGCATAGAAATTGAAGAGTGATGGTAAAAGGATACAGCCCTGATGTACACCTTTTTCAACTTTAAACCACACAGTGTTTCCTTGTTCTGTTCGAACAACTGCCTCCTGGTCCATATACAGATTACTCATGATTATAATTAGGTGCTCTGGTATTCCCATTTTTTGCAGTGTTATCCATAATTTGTTATGATCCACACAGTCAGATAGCAACATACCAGCCCCCACAGTACAGCAAACTGACAGACGTGGGGGATTGTTGTTAGGTGCTATCAAATTGGGTCTGACCCATAGTGACCCTGTGTACAATAGAACAACACTCCCCAACACTGTTCCAGGCACATGATCTCTTTTATTTTTAAGCCCATGGTTGTAGACACTGTTGAGGGTCTTCCTTTTCTTTGTTGACCCACCACTCTCCCAAACTTGATGTCTTTCTCTGTGGATTGGTTCCTCCTTGCGTGTCCAAAATACTTAAGATTAAGTCTTAACTATCCTTGCTTCCAAGGAGCACTCTGGTTGCACTTCTAGCACGGATCTGTTGGTTCTTTTGGCAGTCCATGGTATATTCAATATTCATCTCTAGCACCATAATTCAAAAGCATCAATTCTCCTGTCTGCCTTTTTCCCTGTCCACCTTTCACAATCATATGAGGCAACTGAAAATACCATGGCATAAGTCAAATACACCTTCATCTTCAATGTGACATGTTTCCTTTTCAGCACCCCCAACCCACAGTCATCTTTAAAATTAAATAGCTTGCCTGGCATGGTGTTGTACATCTGTAATCCTAGCATTTGGGACATGTAGGCAGAGGATGGCCAACCTGGGCTACATATTGAGTTCTGGGCTAGCCAGCCAGGACTATATAGCAAGCCTCTCCTTGTCTTCAGCAAAATAAAACAAGACAAAAGAAGAAAAACAAAAAAATAGCTTAAAACACAGATGGCTTTCATTGGTCAGTTAATAGTCTGGCTATTAGCAAGTTGCTAACTACCATTTTAATCTTTTTATTATTTTATTTATTTATTTCAAGATAGGATCTTGCTGGCCTCAAATTCTCTATCCTCCCACGTCAGCCTTCTGGGTGCTGGGATTACAGATGTGTACTATGGTCACACCTGGCTTTGACCACCATTTAAATTTCCTAATTTTTAATTATTTTTAATAGTACTGGGAGCTACAGGACCTTGCACATGCTAGGCAAGTGCTCTACCACTGAGCTGCACCCTCAGTCCCTTTTTTATATTTTATTTTGAGACAAAATCTCGCTGAGTTGCGTAGTCTGCCTTTGGCCTCAAACTTGTGATCCTCCTAAATTGCTGGGATTACAGGGATGCGCCACTATGCCTGGCTCTGACCACCATTTTTAAATAAGCAAATGGTTTATAGTTTTGAATGGCAAGAAAAAGGATAGGTAAACACGTACTGCCTTGTTCCTAAGCAGCCTTGGCAGTAGTTGTGTTAGGTGCTATCGAGTAGAGTCTGAGTCATGGTGACGCTCAAGGGCTTTCAATAGCTGATTATTTCAGGATTGCTTTTTTGGGAGTAGGACTGCCGCATCCTTCTCCCATTTTTGTGGTACTGGGGATCTAACCTGGGTCATCAGAAAGTGGAGCAGCACTCTACCAATTGAGCTAAACCCCAGTCCAGGCAGTAGCTGTAGTGAAGTATAAGTTGATGTGGAGCTAACTAATCAACAGCATTTACTGAGCATCTGTCATGGCACACCTGTTGAAAATGAACTGAATGAGACAGTCCCTGACCTTGCAGTAACATTTGGAACTTGGTGATGATGGAAGTCTGTAAGTCAGAATCACATGGGCAGAGTCTGAGCTCCTATTTACTGTACTTCAGGTCTGGGCTGATACAGTATTTAACAAAGTCTAAGCAGTTGTTCTGAAAATCACACCATGAGGAGGGTTTGTTCTAGATCACAGATTCTCAAAACTTAAGCATGCATCAGAATCATTTGGAGAGCTTAAGATACATGACCGATCCCACCTCCAGAACTACTGATTCAGTAAATCTGGAATGGGACCCAATAATTTGCATTTCTAAAGTGTTCAGGTGATGCTAATATTGCTCACTGAGAAAACCATACATTCCAGCTAATGGAAATGACATTGTCATGGATTTCTCATGTGGTATGATCTCATTGAGCTCAAATGATTATCTGAAGCATAAGAATTAACCTTTACTATAAAGTGGAGAAAGGCCTGCAGCCGTAGCCCTGTGGAATCCGATCCCGTCAGATCTCGGAAGCTAAGCAGGGTCGGGCCTGGTTAGTACCTGGATGGGAGACCGCCTGGGAACACCAGAAGCTGTAGGCTTTGGAGAAGGACCTGGCAACCCCCTCCCAAAAATCAATCTGCCATTGAAAACCCTATGCACAGCAGAGAAGCACTGACAGTAGTGTTTCCCCTGTTGTACAGAGGGTCGCTATGAGTCGGATACCGACTCGACGGCACCTAACAACAACAACAACAATAAAGTGGAGGGGCTGGGATTTAGCTCAGTTGGTAGAGCACCATTCTGCAGTCTGAGGTCCCGTGTTTGATTCCCAGCACTGCAAAAACAGGAAAAAGATGTGATAGTCCACTCCCAAGGTAGTCCCGAAACAACCAGCCATTGAAAATCGATGGCATCTAACAACAACAACATAAAGTGGAATTCTGTCTAATTCACTTATTTAAATACTTGGTGAATACAGTTAGGTCCCTGTAGATAATGCAGGAATGTGGACAAATATGCAGGGCTTCATATACTTAGCCTGGAAAGCACAGCAAATGCTATGACGTGAGTTGCACGTTCATACCGTATATGCTGGTGCTTGTTCCTTTAACTGAGTTTTTGTCTTTTGGGCAAACTTCCCATTTTTTGTTGTTATTGTTAGGTGCCTTTGAGTTGTGTCCAACTCATAGCGACCCTCACAGGGTTTTCAGGTTTTCAATGGCTGATCGTTTCAGGATTGCCTCCACCAGACCTCAGAGACTGCGGAGTGGCGCTGTACCAACTGAGCTAAATCCCATCCCTTTCCTACACACAGACTCCCTGATAGATTCCAGTGTGCCATTTCTGCACTTGGATATTCCTTTGGCTTTTTTGACCTACTGACATTGAATTAGGCTTATTACAAATCTACTTCCTTTTATATCCTTCCAGGATTTCATCCAGTCCTTAGCAAACTTCTATCTGCAATTCTGAAATCCAGAGGGTTGTGTTATTGGTAAGATTGGCAAAAAACTTGGCAACCAAACCTGATATGAAGTTAACATATAGACTTATTTTACATAATGTGTCTATGCTTATATTCATTGCAGAATGTTTGATTGTGAGATGCTGTTCTGGACCCTCCTGGGGGCATCAAGTAATATTTGTGATTATTCTCTTTCTAAAATATGAAAAAATCTTTATTCTGAAACGTCTGACTTAAAGGAATTGAAAACCTATTTGTTTGTTTTAATAAAATACTGTTTATTTCTCCCATTTACTAGTGCATCATTCACTCATGGCCTGCTGTGGTATAGTCCCTCTGATAGGCACTGGTGGCACATAGTTACAGAGTTTGTCCTCCAAGAGTTCAACTTGTATGGGAGAAATCAGTGGAGGCAACAACTGTTTACAAAGAACCCATTTTCCACTTGTTTACAAAATTGCTATCTGCCTACTGCTGCCTCAGTGCTGATGACTATGCTCCTAATATGCTCTAAGCAGCAGCTATTGATCATTTTCCTCACTCCCTCCTTTCTGGATCCTTTTATTATTAAACATAGCGTGTCCTTAGGTGTCCTGATGCTGGCCTCCTTTGTCTCCTGCCTTTTGTTGCAGAGCTAGATGGCTGCTCCTTGCCCTCAAGTGTTCATGTTCTGCCTGCACATGCGGATCTTACCAGATACTGTTGAGTATGCTTTCCAAGTGAATTTGGTGGTAAAGGATTCTGGAGATCTTATGGGATTTCAGCAGAAAAACACCGAAAGATAACATGTCAATCACAGATCTTTTCCAAGGTTGTTGTTAGGTGCCATCAAGTCGGTATCCAACTCATAGCGACCCTGTGTAGAATAGGTGAAACACTATTGTCAGTGCTTCTCTGCTATTCATAGGGTTTTCAATGGTGGATTGACTTGGGGGTGTGGGTTGCCAGGTCCTTCTCCCAAGCCTATAGTATCTGGTGTTCCCAGGCGGTCTGCCATCCAAGTACTAACTAGGCCCGACCCTGCTTAGCTTCTGAGATCTGATGGGATCAGACACCAAGTGCTGTATGGCTGCAGGATTTTCCGTGATAGTCTTTTTTTGAGCAATGTTGATATATTCGTCAGCTATCATTGCTGTGCCTGCAGCTGTACCCCTGTGGCATCCAATCCCATCAGATCTCGGAAGCTAAGAAGGGTCAGGCCTGGTTAGTACCTGGATGGGAGACCACCTGGGAGCCCCAGAAGCTGTAGGCTTGGGGGAAGGACCTAGCAACCCCCTCCCAAAAATCAACCTGCCATTGAAAACCCTATGAACAGCAGAGAAGCACTGACAATAGTGTTTCCCCTGTTGTACAGAGGGTCACTATGAGTCGGATACCGACTCGACGGCACCTAACAACAACAACAATCATTGCTGTAGCAGAAAAACCAACTCAAACTTACAGAAAAGGTTTATTGGGAGGTCATGAGAATCAGTTCATAATGGGGCAGGAAGGCAGGCATAGTGGTGGTGTCAGGGCCTGTGTCAGAAAATCTCACAGCATTACAGACCAGAACAGCAAAGTGGGCTGCTCCAGAAGCCCGCACCCAGGGAGCTAGTTATGATTACTGTATTCAATGAGATTGCAACATGAAATTCTAATTCATTAGAAACCTGGAAACTACATACATATACATAATTTATGTTTATATATTTATAAAAATGTATATAAAACTTGAAAAAGAGCCACAGGAATTCTGGAACAGAAAAATAGAGGCCCTAAAAGGAATCTTGTTCTGTTAGGTGGCATCAATTGGAGTCTGATTCATAGTGACCCTGTGTACAACAGAACAAAACATTCGCTGACACTGTGCCAGGTAGACCATCTTACTTATGTTTAAGTCCATTCTTGCAGCCACTGTGTCATTCCATCTAGTTGAGGGTCTTTCTCTTCTTCATTGACCTGCCACTCTCCCAAACATGATGTCCTTCTCCACGGATTGGTCCCTCCTGACTATATGTCCAAAGTATGTAAGATGCAGTCTTACCATTCTTACTTCCCAGGAGCACTCTGGTTGCACTTCTAAGACAGATATGTTGGTTCTTCTGGTAGTCCATGATATATTCAATATTTGTCTCCAGCACCATAATTCAAAAGCATCAGTTCTTCCATCTCCCTTATTCCCTGTCCAGCATTCAAAAGCATATAATGCAACTGAAAATACAATGGCATGAGTCAGGCACACCTTTGCCTTCAATGTGACAGACATCTTTACTTTTCAACACTTTGAAAGGTCTTTTGCAGCAGCTTTTCCCAATGCAATGTGTCTTTTGATTTCCTGACTGTGGCTTCCATGGATGTTGATTGTAGAACCAAGTAAAGCAAAAATGTTGGACAACTTCAATCTTTTCTCCTTTTATCATGAAGTTCATTATTGACCCAATTGTAAGGATTTTTGTTTTGTTGATGTTGAGGCACAATCCATCCTGACAGCTGTGTTCATTGATCTTCGTTAGTAAATGCTTCAAATCCTCTTCACTTTCAGCAAGCAAAGTTGTGTCATCTGTATAATACAGATTGTTAATGAGTTGTCTTCCAGTTCTGTTGCCACATTCTTCATAAAGTCCATCTTCTCCAATTATTTGCTCAGCATAGAGATTGAAGAGGTACGGTGAACGAATGCAGCCCCCTGATGCACACCTTTCTTGACTTTAAACCAGGCATTGTTTTCTTGTTCTGTTTGAACAACTGCCTTCCTGGTCCATATACAAATTCCTCGTGAGTACAATTCAGTGCTCTGACATTCTCATTCTTTGCAATGTTATCCATAATTTGTTGTGATCCACACAGTCAAATACCTTTGCATAGTCAATAAAACATGGGCAATCTTTCTGGTATTCTCTGCTTTTGGCTAATATCCATCTGACATTAGCAGTGATGTCCCTTGTTCCATGCCCTCTTGTGAGTTTGGCTTGTTTTTTGAGAGTTTTCTGTTAATGTACTGCTGTAATCACTTTTAAATGATCATTAGCAAAATTTTACTTGCATGAGATATTAATGATATTGTTCAACAATTTCCACATTCAGTTGGATCCCCTTTCTTAGGAATAGGCACAAATGTGGATCTCTTTGAGACAATTGGCCAGGTAGCTATTTTCCAAATCTCTTGACATAAACAAGTGAGCACCTCTAGTGCTGCATCTGTTTGTTGAAACATCTCAGTTGATATCCCATCAATTCCTGGAGCCTTGTGTTTTGCCAATTCATTCAAGGCAACTTCCACTTCTTCCTTCAGTACTCTTGGTTCCTGATCATATTCAGTCTCTTGAAATGGCTGGTCATCCACCAGTTCTTTTTGGTATGATGACTCTTTATAGTTCTTCCATCCTTTGATGTTTCCTACGTCATTTAATATTTTCCCTTCAAAATCCTTCACTATTTCTACTCAAGGCTTGAATTTTTTCTTCAGTTCCTTAAGCTTGAGAAAAATAGAGCGCGTTCTCCCCTTTTGGTTTTCTATCTTGAGCTCTTTGCTCATGTCATTATAATATTTGATTTTGTCTTCAGCTGGCCTTTGAAATCTTCTGTTTAGTTTTTTAACTTTGTCATCTTTTACTTTAACCACTCAATGTTCCAATGCAAGTTTCAGAGTCTCTTTTGACATGTAATTTGGTCCTTCTTTTTCTCCTGTCTTTTTAATAACATTTTTTCCCCCTCATGAATGATGTCTTTGATGTCATGCCAACTCATCTGGTCTTCAATCATTAGTATCTAATGCATCAAACCTGTTCTTGAGGTGGTCTCTGAACTCAGGTGGGCTACACTGAAGGTCATACCTTGGCTCTTATACACTTGTTCTAATTTTCTTTAGTTTCAATTTGAATCTGCATATGAGCACTCGATGGTCTGATCCAGAATCAGCATCTGGTCTTGTTCTGACTTTTGATATTGAGGTTTTCCATTGTCTCTTTCCACAAATGTAGTCTATTTGGCTCCTGTATGTTCCATATGGTGAATTCCATGTGTATAGTCACCATTCATGTTGGTGAAATATGTATTTGTAGTGAAAAGGTCATTGGTCTGACAAAATTCTATCATGCGATCTCCAGCATAGTTTCTGTCATCAAGGCCATATTTTCCAACTACTGAGCCTTCTTCTTTGTTTCCAACTTTTTCATTACAGACACTAGTAATTATCAGTGCATCCTGATTGCATGCATGATCAATTGCAGCTGCAGAAGCTGGTAAAAATCTTCCCCTTCTTCATTTGTGGCCTTAGTGATGGGTGTGTAAATTTGAATAATAGTCATATTAACTGGCCTTCCTTGTAGGTGTATGGCTGTTATTTTATCACTGAGAGCATCGTACTTCAGGACAGATCTTGAAATGTCTTTTTTGATGATGAATGCAACTCCATATCTCTTTAAGTTGTCATTCCTGGCATAGTAGACTATATTATTATCTGACTCAGATGGCCCATGCCAGTCCATTTTAGTTCACTGATGCCTAGAATGTTTGTGTTTATGTTCTCCATTTCCGTTTTGATGATATCTAGTTTTCTTAGGTTCATACTACATACATTCCACATTCTAACTATTAATGGATATTTGCAGTTTTTTCTTCTTATTTTGACTCATGCCACGTCAACAAATGAATATCCCTGGAGCTTTACTCCATTTCCGGCATTAGGTTGACTCTACTTTGAGGAAGCAAATCTTCCCTAGTCATCTTTTGAGTGCCTTTCAACCTGAGAGCTCATTTCCTGGCACTATATCTAACAGTGTTTCTCTGCTACTCATAAGGTTTTCTTTTTTCCTTTTTCCTTTTTTTTTGGTGGTACTGGGGGTTGAACCCAGGGCCTTGCGCTTGCATGCTTTACAACTGCTGAACCATTGAGCTGCACCCTCCGCCCATTTTTTTACTTTTTTTGAGACAAGGTCTCACTAAATTACACAGACTGCCTCTGGTCTCAAACTTCCTATCCTCCAGCCTCTGCCTCCCAAGTCGCTGGGATTATAGGCATAAGCCACTGTGCCTGGCACTCGTAAGGTTCTCAATGGCTAATTATTTCAGAAGTGAGTTGCCATGTCCTTCTTTATAGTCTGTCTTAGTTTGGAAGCTCAGCTGAAACCTGTCTGCCGTGGTATATGTAATACTGGTGGCATAGCTTTCAGCATCACAGCAACACACAAACCCTCACAGTACGTCAAACTGACAAACGAGTGAGGGTGAAAGGAATCTACTAACCTAGAATTACATATACAGCATTAATTTTAAAAAATGATGGGGGAAGTAAAAATATTTTCAGACAAACAAAAACTGAGAAACTTTTGTCAATAAGCCACACTAAAAGGAACTTAAATTATGAAGCAGTTTTTTTCAGGGGAATGAAAGAAGGATGGTCAGAGAAGCAGAAACAAATTAAGGACCAAAATCAGGGTAAATATGAATATTGATTTATAAAACAATATCTCATAGGGTTTTAAATATAGAGAGAAATTTAGAGTATACAACACAATATCAGTTAAGTCCATATTTGGGAGTTAAAATGCTATAAGATCTTCACATTGCCTGGGAAGTGTAAAGGAGCCAATATTGTCATAGTGACCCTGTGTACAACAAAATGAAACACTACCCAATACTGTGCCATTCACACAGTCTTTTTATGTTTGAATCCATTGTTGCAGGCACTATGTTTTTTCTCATTTTGAGTCATACCACATCAGCAAAAGGAGGTCTCAGGGGCTTTATTCCCGTCATTAAGGTCAACTCTACTTTGAGGGGGGCTGGGAGTTAGCTCAGTTGGTAGAGCGCTGCACTGCAGTCTCTGAGGTCTTGAGTTCAATTCCCAGCACCGCAAAAATGGAAGAAGGGCCTGGCAATCCACTCCCAAGGCAATCCTGAAACAGTCAGCCATTGAAAACCCTATGAGGGTCGCTATGAGTCGGATACCGACTTGACGGCACCTAACAACAACAACAACAACTACTTTGAGGAAGTGACTCTTCCAAGTCGTTTCTTGAATGCCTTCCAGTCTGGGGGGCTCATTTTCCTGCAGTGTGTTTGACATTGCTTCTCTGTGATTATAGGGTTTTTATGGCTGATTGTTTCTGGAGTGGGCTGCTGGGGTCTTCTCCTTAGTCTGTCTTAGTCTGGAAGCTCAGCTGAAACCTGTCCACTGTGGGTGGCCCTGCTAATGTCTGAAATACTGGTGGCATAGCTCTCAGCATTACAGCAACATGCAAGCACCCACCCCATGACCAGCTGTCAGACACATGGGAGAAAGGAGCCAATAGTAGGCTGTTTTTTTGTTTGTCTGTTTGAGATAGGATTTTACTGTGTGGCCCAGGCTGACCTTGACATCCTCCTGCCTCAGCCTGCTGAGTGCTGAGATTATACAATGTGCAATTATGTCTGCCAATAGTAGGCTTTGATCTACTAAAGTGGTGCACTGTAATTTAAGGATAACCACTAACAATGTCTGCAGCCGTAGCCCTGTGGCATCTGATCCCATCAGATCTTGGAAGCTAAGCAGGGTTAGGCCTGGTTAGTACTTGGATGGGAGACCGCCTGGGAACACCAGGTGCTGTAGGCTTGGGAGAAGGACCTGGCAGGCTACTCCCCCAAAATATCTGCCATTGAAAACCCTATCAATAGCAGATAAGCTCTGACAATAGTGTTCGCCTGTTGTACGTAAGGTCCCTAATGAGTTGGACACTGACTCGAGAGCACCTAACAACAACAACAACTAAAATAATAGTGAAAGTTTAAAATTAAGACTTAGAAATGAAATATCAAAAAATCTAAAAATGGGAGAGAGAAAAACAGGACCAATAGTATGCACATAGTAAAATGTAGATTTAACTCCAAATATATGAGTAGTTATGTTAAATGTAAATCTGCTAAATGTTCCGGCTGAAAAGCAAAGATCATTAAACCAAATTTAAAATTTCAACCAGGGCTTAAAACCCGTGAAAATTTTGGTTCATGTTCAGATGTGAGCTCAATAGATGGTTTGGGTTTGTTTTGGGTTTGAGTTTAAGTCATAATATGTAGACAACAGGGCTTCAAACCGGACCTGAAACTGGCCCCTGAACCCTGAATCCATTCTGGCCCAAACATTAAAAAAAATTTTCTGGCCAGGCGTGGTGGCACACACCTTTAATCCCAGCAATTTAAGAGGCAGAGGCAGGAGACAGGAGGATTGCAAATTCAAGGCCAGAGCCAGCCTGCATAACTTAGTGAGACCTTGTCTCAAAATACAAAGTGAAAAATGGATTAGGATTGTGGCTCAGTGGTTGAGTGCTTGCAAAAAGCATGGGTGAGGCCCTGGGTTCAACTCCCCAATACTAAAAATAAATTAATTAATTAATTGATTCAGAACCTGAACTTGACCCCAAATGTGAAATGGAACCCAGTAAAAAATTGGGTTCAAGTTTAGCTTTCAATTTTTTTATCATTAGCTATTTAAAATTTGAAGAAAAAAACTGAAAAAACTTTATTCACCTATCTACACAGGTGTTGGGGATTTTTAAAATCATATCTCACAACTAGGGTCCCTCATGACAGCCTAAGGGGCTGACCCCTAGTTGACCCCAGGGCCCATCTCACTCACTCACACCAGCCCCTCCCATCAAGTGAGTAAAGGTGGCGCCTGGCCAGTCTGACCTGCCCTAACCACCTTAAATTTGATTGGCTCCCCTTAGCATTTTCAGGTAATAACTGTCCCCACCTGGCAGGTATGTCAGTTTACCTGCTGTACCTGTCAGGTGTGTGCCCTGATTGGCTGAGTCCCAACATGTGACCCCCCCGGGACCCTATAAAAGTACGGCTCCCGGACCCCACCTCACCTCACCTTTCTGATCGTCCCTCAGCTGTCACCTGACCCCCCCCCCATCACCTAGACCAGCACTCCCAACTCCAGCAAGATCTTCTTGCAAGCCAGCGGGATCAAGACCGGGGGCCCAAAGAACTGAAGGATTCAAGCAAGCCACGAAGAGCCTCCCAATTCCTCCCATCCTTGGGAAGGAGGGAGGTAGAGAAGGCGAGCTGTGAGAGGCAACATCAACTGACCTCCACGGAACACCAGCAGCTGTGGCTGTGCCTTTAAGGCTGAGTACCAGCACTCAGAATGCTGTAGGCTTAGAGCCAGCACTTAGAGAGCACACAGACCTCTGCGCTATAAGGGTTGCTTGCTTCTTGCACCCCATCAGGGGAGCACCCAATAAACCCTACCTTCCCTGTTTCACCAACTGAAGGTCTCCTGAAGTCCTTCATTTGCGCCACCTGTTAACATCCACCCAGTTCAGTAAGTCCCTGATACTTATTGGTTATGTTGTAGGCTGTCTCTAATCTTAGCCAGGCTAGAACCAAAACCGCAACACACAGGATAAAAAATTTAACTCCAAACCTGAACCTAAGCCAAACCCTCTAAATTTTAACATATTGAACTCACACTCTAATCTGAAGCCATTTTCAAGGGTTTGAAGCCCTTATTTAAGCTGTAGCCAGCACAGTGGTACACACCTGTGATTCTAATGACTCAGGAAGCCGAGGCAAGAGGATTGAGTGCAAGGCCAGAGGCAGCCTGTGCAACTTGGCAAGACCTTGTCTCAAAATGAAACATAAAAAAGGCACTGGAGGTTTGGCTCAGCGGTAGAGCACTTGCCTAGCATGGACAAAGCCCTGGGTTCAACCCACCAATACTAGAAAAATTAAAAAATAAAAAGCCTCAACTGTTTGCTAACAAGAGATACATTTGAAAACATAAGGATAGATGGGTTGAAAATAAAAGGATAGGAAAACATAAACATTCAAATATATATAAAGCTGAATATGTTGTTAGGTGCCATCCAGTCAGGTCCGACTCAAGCAGTCTTATTACAGTAGAACAAAACATTCCCCAGCTCTGTGCCAGGCACATGATCTTATTTATGTTTAAGCCTGTTGTTGCAGACACTGTGTCAATCCATTTGGTGGACAGTTTTCTTTTGTTCATTGACCTTCCACTCTTCCAAACTTGATGTCCATCTCCAGGGATTGATTCCCCCTAACTACATGTCCAAAATACATAGGACATAGTCTAGCCATCCTTGCTTTCAAGGAGCACTCTGGTTGCACTTCTAAGACAGATCTATTGGTTGGTTTTGACAAAGTTTACCGGTTTAGGGGCTGGGGCTTAGCTCAGTTGGCAGAGTGCTGCTCTACACTCTCTGAGGCCCCAGGTTTGATCGCCAGTACCACAAAAACGGCAGAAGGACTTGGCAACCCACTTTGAAACGATGCCTAAACAATTAGCCATTGAAAACCTTATGAATAGTAGAGAAGCACTGACATAGTGCCAGGCATGGCATAGTGTCAGGGAGTGTTTTGTTCTGTTGTACATAGGGTCACTATGAGTTGGACCCGACTCGACATCACCTAACAACAACAACATACTGGTTTAAGGCAAAAAGCTTTATTAGAGATAAAGGAAGGAACTTGAAGATAAAAGATTGAATTCATGAGAAAGACAGCTTTAAATATTAATACCCCAATATAGCCTCGAAGTACAAAAAGCAGTATGGGCAAAAGCTGAATAGGCACTTCAAAAGGGAGTTTATCCAAATGGGCTATAAGAAAATGTAAGTATTCAGCACCATTTGTAGTTAGGGAGACTCAAACTTAAAATATAGCAAAATTCCATTACAAAGTTATGAGAAGGGCTAAAAATAACAGGTGATAAATATATGGAGAAACTTAAGCTCTCATGTAATTGTTGGAAGATGTGAAAAAATAGGCAAGATCTACTAAAACTAAACATGTGCCCACCCTAGTCCCTATAAATTCCAATTGGTTTGTGCCCAGGAAAAGTGAGAAAGAAACTTTCTGAAAGTCGTGTTTACAAGGGTGCTCATGTCATAATTTTTCACAATAGCCCTAAATTGGAGACATTTCAAATGTCCATCAACAGTAGAGTGGATAACAGTATAGCATTATGCAATACTTTTATAAGGTGACATTACCTAGCAATCAGAACAATGAACTATTGCTATTTATAACAGTGTGAAGGAAGCTCATAGACATATTAAGCAAAAGAGGCCAGATGCAAAGGAATCTATACTGTGATTACATTTGTATGCACTTCAAAACAGGTAAGTTAATAGGAACAAAAGTCAGAATAGTGGTCCTGGGGAAGGAGGTAGCATATGACCTTGGAAGGGCATGAGGAGAACTTCTGAGTTGCTGGAAATGTCTATATATTGATTTGTATTAGTGTGTGTGTACATATAGAACTTCATTGAATTGTGTATGTAAGAAGATTTGGGTACTTTGGTGTACATTATGCCTTAAACAATACATAAAAACTGACAGAACTGCAAGGAGAAATAGGAAAATCTGCAATTTTAATAAGATATTTTACTGTCTTTCAGTTATTGACAGGACATGATTTTAAAAATCGTTAAGAATGTAGAATATTTGAATATTTGACCTAATGGATGCATAGGTTACACTGTACTTGTGTGTTGAAGAATACACATTCTTCTCAAGCTCACACTGAGTGCTTACAAATCTGGCCATATGTTGGTTTATAAAGCGAGTCTCAACAAATTTCAGAGGATTACAATCATTTAAAGTATGTTTGTCCACTGGGTGCGGTGGCTCACACCTGTAATCCCAGAGACTCAGGAGGTGGGGGCAGGAGGTTCACAGGCAGCCTATGTAATTTAGCAAGATCCTGTCTCAAGATTAAAATTTTTAAAAAATAACAGGTTGGGAGTGTGGCCCAGTAGTAGAGCACTTGCAAAATATGTGCAAGGCCCTGGGTTCAACCCCCAAGTATGGAAAAAATATTTAATGTATATTTGCCTATAAGGCAATTAAAGTAGAGATAAAAATGATAATTATAGCATCCCATATATTTTGAACTTAAGAACCATACTTTTAAGTCACCCACAGGTCAAAGAAAGACTAAGTAGATATTAGAAAAACATTTTTAAATGGATGGTAATAAGTGTATGTTGAAGCTTGTGAGATATAGCTAAAGCCACACTTAAAGGAGGAATTTCTACCTTTAGCTGCGTATATTAGAAAAGAAGGCCTGGATATGAGTGAACAGAGTATTTCAAGAAGGTAGAAGATGGATTTACTCACTGTCATCTTACCACTTCTATACCCTTTTATTGCACATGCTGTAATTTTTGTTGTTTGTTTTTGTTTTGTTTTTTGAAACAGAGTCTCAGCTGCAGCCCAAGCTGGCCTGGAACTCGCTGTGTAGACCAGGCTGGCCTCGAACTTGCAGCACTCCTCCTTCCTCAGCCTTCTGGGATTATAGGCATGCGCCACCACACCTGGCTTTCACATCCTGTAATGTCTGATAATAACCAGTTTACCTCTTTTCCTTGGTCTTTGAATTCCTTGGGTTCAGAGAGTGTGTGTGTGTGTGTGTGTGTGTGTGTGTGTGTGTGTGTGTGTGTGTATGCGTGCCCGTGTGTGCGCGCATATGTGTGTGATTTTGGGATTCAAACCTGGGCCCTTGCATGTGCTAGGCAAGCACTCTACCACATCTCTAGCCCCTTCCCCTTTTTTTGAGTTAGAGTCTTGCTAGGTAGCCCAGGCTGGCCTCAAACTTGTCATCCTCCTGTGCCACACACCTGGCTGGATCATGTTTTATTCTTTATATCCCTAGTGCCTACCAAAGTGCCTTGCACATGGTTGATATTTATTCAAACTGAATTAAACTCATTGTCACTGTGTTACAGTTATTAACCTAGTGTCTCACACTCAAGTGTTTACAAAGCTGGACAGGTGAGGACGAGGAGATGAGGGGGGCGGTTGGGTGGGGATGAGGCTCACTGGGGGAGGATATGGCCCATCTAAATGGATGGCTGTTGCAGCTGCTTGGCTCTGGTCCTTTGTACTATTCAAGAATGATGGCCCAGTATGCCTAGAAATCCCCATTTGTTTATAGGAAGGTAGAGATTTGGATTTTGATATGAGATTTTCATTTTTAACATGTTGGAAATGAGTTATAAAAAAATACAATGAGCAGCAAACCAAACTACATAGCCCTCTGACTGCCAGTTTACAGCCCCTGTTTTATTTCATACCTTATGAGATGAGAATGTGTTTTATATGTAAACATCCAGCTAACAACCTTTTTTTTTTTTTTGTGGTAGGAGGTGTTGAACCAAGGACCTTACACATACTTTGCAACTATTTTACCACAGAGCTGCACCCCAAGCCCATCATATATATATATATATATATATATATATATATATATATATATATATATATATATATATATATATATATATATATATATATATATATATATATATATATATTTGTTTATTTTTATCCAGAAACAGAGTCTCATTATATTGTGCAGGCTGCCTCTGGCCTCGAACTTATGATCCTCCCACCTCTGCTTGCCAAGTCGCTGGGATTCCAGGTGTGTGCCACCACTCCTGGCTAATGAAGACTCATGAATAGCCTATTCCATGAAGCATACTTCTGCTTGAAAGAAAGGCTGCTTCCTAATTGGATTTCCAGGTCCTATCTGTAAGACGTTTGCAGGGTTTTTCAAAACCTTCTTTGTAGTTGGTTGTTCACCCTGGCTGAACTGGACATGCGCTTCTGCAGACTTTTTTCCTCTTTTGTTTTAACATTCTTAATGATGCATTCTGACTTTTTCATTGTGTTTTGTACACATTTGTCACCACTTCTGCATTTGGATCTTCATGCTGGAAAATCTGAGGCTTACATGGAAGATTGATTTTTAATGCCCCTTGTGTTGTTTTTCTGCTATAACATTTGCATGCAATTATGACATTTTAAAAATAGGAGACCACGAAATTTCAAAAAAAAAAAAAAAAAAGAAAAGAAACTTCTGTGTGGATGAGCAAATGGAAAGGGTGGCCTTTAATTTTGTTAACATCCCAATTACATTGTGGTAACCCTTGTGACAATTTCTGTCCCTTGTAATGTAACACCTGGGTTTTGTTCCAGGAACAGGGACCAACCCTGGCTGACTCAACCCTTGCTCAATCATGGGAGAGTTCACTGGAAGGCTCTTGTTTTCCACTGGCCAGCAGAGGTCACTGTTTCAAAATTGTTAGAGGAGAAATTGTTTACAGTCCACATGGTCTTTTTTTGTTTTGTTTGCAAGAGGTTTTATTCACAGTACTATTGGGAGATTTAAAAATCCATATTTTTTCTATATTTTCCAAATGCTCTATAAAATGAAATATTTGTGTATATTACATTGAAAAGTGTGAGTGGCTTGAGAAGGCCTCTGTATACTGCTGCGTATGGAGTGATAATAGCTACCATTTATGGAGCTCCTACTATGTGCTGGGCCCTGTATTCAACACTCTGCATGCTTTAACAGCCATATGTCTTCCACGGTTGTTTTTGTTCCTTCAGGGAAGCCTGAGGGGATGAGAAGTGAAATGATCTGCTTAAGTACCCCCTGGAGATGGATTCTCACCCAGGGGGACATGTGTTCAGAACGAAGCTCTTAACTTCCTTAGGAACTGTAGTTTTTCCCCAAAGGAATATCTTAGTAGCCTGAAGCAATTCACACTAAGAACATAAGAGAGAAGTGTGTGTTCTGGACGCAAAACCATAGAAATAGCATGATGGTTTTTCCCTTGCAAAACCCAGCCCACTGTCTGCTTGAAGAAGCTAGACTTTGTCTCTTGGTCTTCACTGAAAATGGGAACTGTGGTGTTCTGTCAGGCTTTGCTCTTTCTTTAGGTAAGAACAGATACAAGTAATACTTTGTTTCTAAAACTGTCCTGAACTTAAGACCTATTTAGTGAGTAAAATTTACTAAAAGATTTCAGTTTACAAGGCCAACTGAAAACTTCCTAACTTCAAAAGAAATAATTTGTAAACGAAAAGATAATTTATTTTAGTGGACTTTTATTTATTCATGCTTTATCCCCAGCATTTTCCATAAAGCTGGAGACCTGAGAAGACAGGTGGGTTCACCACTGGATAATAAAGGGTCAATTGACCTCATTGAGAACGATAAAAAAATGCTTTGTTTTTTTGAGGGGCTGCTAAGATTTTTAAAAAAGGACTTTTAATTCTGGAGTCTTACAGGTTGGCCTGGTGTACTGCTTTCTACCATTCTTATTTCAATTTTTTTTTGTGTGTGTGTGTTTTGTGATTGCTATTAACCATGATTATTATTATTAGAATAAAAAATTATTATCTTTTAGATTTTCTTAGTTAACCAGTGAGACAAAGTTGGCTTATTTGTTGGCAGCAAATATTTAGCTGTATTTCACAAGGATAACAAGTAGCTCCAGTAGCAATGCTCACACCTGGAACAAATGGCTTTACAAATACCCTTGTACCTGGATTTTATTTAGAGGCAATATGATATGGTTAAAAGGGCACAGCCTTGGCATTGAGTATGTATTGAGCATCTAGCGCATGCCAGGCCCTGTTCTGGGTTCTATGAACACAACAGTGAATGAAGCAAAGGAGCTCGGCAGGCTGGACACCAAAGGTAACAAAGCAAGCCATGTGGCGGTGAGTCCTGAAGACACATGGAGGGCAGAGAGTGGAGTGGGGCTTACTTTAGAGGCAGTGATCAGAGAAGGTCCCCCGATGCAATGATGTGCGGTGGGAGGGCTGAACGTGATAAGGAGCAAGCACGTGAATCCTTGGGAGAGTTCCAGAAAGCAAAAGGGCCCCAAGGCCTAGGGTGCCTGATGAGTTCAAGGGCAGCAAAGAAGGCAGCAGCTGGCCATGGTGGGTGAGGGGCGAGTGTAGTGAGGTCAGAGACCTAGGCTGGGACCAGGCCACCGCAGGCCAGTAGCTTCAGGAAGGATTTTGCTCTCACTCTGTGGCAGGGGAAGCCATTGGAGAGTTTTGAGAGGAAAAGTAACAGGCTGATGTGTTTTGAAAAGTGAAATTTAACTGTTCCATGGCAGATGGACTGGGGAGAGAGGGTGGCAGACAAGAATGGAAGCAGAGAGGGGAGGAAGAAGGCTACTGCTGTAACCAGCAGAGAGAGAACAGTGGCCGGGGCCCAAGTGGTGGCCGGACAAGGGTGAGCAGCAGATTTGGTCCAGTTTGAAGGAAGAATTGGCGAGAATTGCTGGTGGCATTGTTGTGGGGTGTGAAAGAAATAGAGTTGTTAGTACTGACTCCAATGATTTTGGCTGGAGCAGCTGATGGAAAGGAATTGCCATGTGCTGAGATGGAGGAAGAGGTTTACCTGGGGCAAGTGGGATGGGGACCAAGACAAGATCGTTAGGTTTGTACATAAGCTGGAAGCACAAAACAAAACAAAATGGTGGCCCGAGTAACAGCAAGTTTTATTTTCTTTTTCATATAAAAGGAGATCCAGAAATAAGCTGTCTGGTGCTGCTGTGGTGACTCCCTGAGGTTATTAGGGATTCAGTCTCCCTTTTGGGCAATAGGAAGAAAGAAGAGAAGGGAGACTGGACTTCTTCCTTTTAAGGTGACTTCCTAAAAGCCCACACACTTGTACCCATATCTCATTGGCCAAAGTGTAGTCATATGGCTGCATCTGATAACAAGGAAATCTGGAAAGCATCTCTTAGAGGTTTGTTGTTGTGGTTGTTGTTAGGTGCCGTCGAGTCGGTATCCGACTCATAGCAACCCTCTGTACAACAGGGGAAACACTATTGTCAGTGCTTCTCTGCTGTTCATAGAGTTTTCAATGGCAGATTGATTTTTGGGAGGGGGTTGCCAGGTCCTTCTCCCAAGCCTACAGCTTCTGGTGTTCCCAGGCGGTCTCCCATCCAGGTACTAACCAGGCCCGACCCTGCTTAGCTTCCAAGATCTGATGGGATCGGATGCCACAGGGCTATGGCTGCAGGCATTAGAGGTTTGTATCACCCCTTAATAAAGCTGTGGCTTTGTTCCTGGAGAAAAAGGAAAGAATGAATTATCAAAATGAGCAGGCAGCACTCTTGCCTAGAGTTTGGTTTTGGAAGAAATGAGTTCTAGTCTTATCTCTAGCACTCTCTAACTCTGTGATCTTGAGCTAAGATTCCCTCTCACTAAACCTCTTTTCAACTGCAAAATCAAAGGATTGGACTGAAGAATTTTCAAGTTCCCTTCTAAATGTGACAATTGCATGAGTGGGTTTGGCATACAGGAAGGCAACTATGGGTTTCGTGAAAGAGATAAAAATTCTTTGAAGAAAAGGTGCAAGAAGATGTCTGTCCAGCTGGATGTGGTAGTGAGCACCTGTTGTCTCAGCTACTTGGAAGGCCGAGGTGGGAGAGCTGCTTGAGCTCATGAGGTGAAACTAGCCTGGAAAACATAGTGAGACCCCAGCTTAACAACAACAAAAAAGCCTATCAAATGCCTTAGAACTGATTTTGTAATTGAAATGTTCATCTCAAATTTATTTATGAATATGAATCCATTCCTCTAGTTGTCAGAATGCTATCTACATATAGATATAAAAGGCTTTAATATGTGCCTGAAAAGAAGCATATAAATTATATACTTTGTGTTCTGCAGGAAATTGCTATTTATTTATTTATGTATTTATTTATGTATTTGTTTATTTGCACTACTAGAGGGTTGGACCCAGACCCTTGTACATACTTGGCAAGTGCTGTACCACTGAGCTGTATCCCCAGCCGTATTTTTTTTTCATCTTGAGACAGGGTCTCACTAAGTGCGCACGCTGCCTCTAACCTCAAATTTGCTATCCTTCTGTCTCTGCCTCCTCAGTCACTGGGATTACAGGCGTGCGCCACCGTGCTTGACTTTTGCTATTTACTTTATAAGAAAAATCTTTAATAAATGTAAATAATAAGCTGAGTGCCATGGCACATGCATGTAATACCAACAATTTGAAAGGCTGAGGCAGGAAGCCGTCTGCAAAACTTAGCAAGACCCTGTTCCAAAAATGAAAAATAAAAAAGAGGCAGTGGGTGGGGTTCAGTGGTAGAGTACTTGCCTCATGTGCACAAGGGCCTGAGCTGAACCCCCATGGGGGTGGCGTGCATAATAAACTATTCTGTTCCATATTCAGAAATGCATTATTGCAGCCTCATTGACCAACTTTTTGACCTGTTGAATCGACTTAGTACACAGCGTCAAACCCACAAACTAGTAAGGTTCTCATACACGTTCAAAGTCTCTGCTTTCAGGAAGTGTGCTGTTTATTATCGGGGATACATTAAGCCCACTCCTAGCTATGTCACATGGCAGAAAATCAGTGCTCTGAGCGGTGCTGAGGATGTAGATCACAAGGAGGAGTAATGCCCAGGGCCGTGCATTTTGGCATTTGGTTGGGATGGGAAGCAGGCTATACATAGAAGGGGCCACTGGAGACCAGGACAGCTAGGAATGGGAGTGGTCTGCCAGGAAGGCATTCTTGGTGAAAGGAGGGGAAGAGCCTGAGTTCAACTGGAGATATGGTATAGTGGCACAGTGGAAAACCATGGTATTTAGGGTCAAGAAGACCTAGGGCTGATCCCTGAATCTGTTACTTGTCAGCGCTGAGACCCTTTGCCAAGCCACTTAACCTCTTTGGGTCTCATTCCTCCATTGATGATAGGAGACAATACTACCATCATGGAAGGGCTAATGTGTGTATTGAAGGTAGACACAGGATAGCCAGTGCTATCTGCAGTCAGGTTTGTAAAAGCCACAGGGCGTGGTGCTATGTGCTTCCATAAATAATAGGCCCCTTCTCCTCCATGTATAACCCATGTTGTCCCTCAGATTTTCAAGCTATCAAAATTTTCTTACCTTCATTAGCATCACTTGATATGCATTTTGTATTGACTGATTCTGTTTAGAGACATGCTGAAAACCAGTTAAAATTTCTATAGAAAGGCAATTGCCTGTGATAAGCATGAGGAAGGGATCTAACTTAGTAGCCTGGTGATTAACATCTTATTTGCTTCTGGAAACCACTATTAAGGATGAAGGACACCTTGGGCCACCCAGGGGAAATTCCAAACTCTAAAATTGCTATTCTTCCCGACACCTACCTTCTCACCTCCCTTCACTCCCACTGCTCAGGCATGTCAAGTCTGCCTCTTAAATAATTCTTTCTTCCAACCCTTTCTCCCCATTCCCATATCCCCTGGCACCAAGTTCCAGCTCCTCAGCAGCTCTCTTTTGGGCTTCTGCCTACTCTTCTAGCATCTACTCTTGCCTCTTTCTCAGTCCATTTTCCACACAACAGCTGCAACACTATTTTCAGAAGAGATCTGATTATATCTCTCTCTAGCCTAAGATTGACTGCTTTTAGGGGCCCATTCCCTTCCCCAGTCTCAGCTGGCATCCTCCTGCACCCACGCTGCTCCTCCAGCCACACCATCCTTCCTTCCTGTGTGGAAGGTTTCTTAGTTGTCTAGCTTCGGAGCTTTTGCACAGTCTCAGCCATCTGGCTGGAAAGCTTCCCTCCATTCCTCAGTCATCCTCTCATCCTCTGAGGTTCTAGTTTAGCCATCACCCTTTAGATAGGGTCCGCTCTCTACTTCATAGCCTCTCATAGCATGGAATATTTCTCCCTCATGCTCTTATCGCTGTAATTATGTGTGCATTTGCAGGATTAGTTGAATCTCTCCACCACCAGGCTGAGGCTCTCTCACACACAGGACAGTGCCTGGTTCATGGTAGGTGTTCACTCAGTATTGTTGGGTAAGAATGGAGAATGCTCTGGGATCCAGCCCTTGGGTTTCCTCCTCACACTCCTTGTCATTGTCCTCTGGCCTCTTTGAACGGGGTTTTGGAGGGCCTGCTCCTCTTTTTGTGACTCCTTTGACCACTCTACAAAGGGATGCATTTATTCAGCCATCATTCTGTGTGTGTGCATGAGGGTCTCACAGGCACTGTGCTCCATACTGGGGCCACAGTGGCCAATAAACAGTTCCTGCCCACAAAGACTGCAGGGGCACAGAGCAGGCTCTAAGCTAGGAGACAGTGTGGTTGGACCAGTGGTTAAGAAAGGCCAGTTTAGCTATAGGGGGAGAAGGAATTGCAGAGGCTAAGCTGGAGGCAGGGGCAGCAGGTGGGGCTGGTCTAGTGATTAAGGCTGGAGGTGCTGAGACCTCACAAAGTGGAAATGGAGAGAGGGAGCAATTATAGTGGATACTCAGGACGGAGAAATCATAGGCATTGGTGTTTGAGCCGGGTGGGGAGAAAGGACCCTAGAAGAGTCCCTGGGATCCTGACTTGGTGGTGTCCTCATTCATGTAGGAGAAAACACTGAATGGGGAGTGGAGAAAAGAAGGGAAGCAGGAAATGAAGTGAGTGGAACTTGGCTTTCAAGCTACTTGATTTTCCATTTCTAGAGTGATTCCAGTTAACTTAAAGTGTCATTCAGAAGAGACGCTACTTTTAGGAATAATCAAGCTGACTCTTGTTTCTTTTAAATGTACACATAGTAAACTTTGAAGTGTGTATGTCTTTAAGTTTTGACAAATGCATGGACTTCTGTAAACATCACCACACTCAAGATTCAATCCAGTTCCATCAATGCCCCTTCCTACCAAATTCCCTCATTCCATTCTAGTCAAACCCTTCCCAGCTCTTAACTCCTGGCAATCATTTATCCTTCTTTATAGTTTTGCCTTTTCTAGAGTGTCACATAAATGAAATCATACTGTATGTAGTCTTCTGAGTCTGGTTTCTTTTACTGAGCATAATTTGAGATTCATTCATGGTGTTATATATACCACTAAACTCCATTTTATTTCTTAATTTTTCCAGTAATCTTATTTTATTAGTAATTTTTAATGTACAACTTAATGGATCTCATTATGACATTTCCACGCATGCATTTCATTGTACATTTCTCATATTCACTTCCGTCTTTACCCTCTCATGACCTGCCTCCCTCATCCCCTCCCCCATCACCAATGGTCCCCCTTCCACTTATATGTCTTTTTTGTGAGTGTACCTATCTATATATGTGCTTCTTGATTTTGCCATAAAGGCAACATATGTGATGTTTCATTTCTTGTCTCCCAGTCCCCTTTTTTCTTGCCCCTCCCCCTTTTCTTTCGTTTGTTATCTTTCCCTCCCTACATAGGGCCATTCTACTTTCATGACCTATATGTTTTAATAATAAATATATATTAAAGTCTAACATCCACATATGAGAGAAAACATGTGAGGTTTGGCTTTCTGGGTCTTGTTTAAAATGATGATCTCTAGTTCCATTTGTTTTCCACAAAATGCCATAATTTTGTCCTTTATGGGTGAATAAAACTCCATGGTGTATATGTACTATAACTTCCTTATCCACTCATCTGTTGATGGACATTTAGGTTGATTTCATATCTTGGCTTTTGTGAATAGTGCCACAGTAAACATGGATGAGCATGTATCTCTGTGATATATTGACTTATATCCTTCAGATATATACTCAGGAGTAGTATAGCTGGATCATATGGTAGTTCTAGTTTTAGTTTTTTGAGGAGATTTCATACTGATTTCCATAGTGGCTGCACCAATCTGCATTCCCACCAGCAGTGTAGTACAGTTCCTTTCTCCTCATATCCTCACCAATATTTGTTGTTGTTTGACTGGAGTGAGATGGTATCTTAATATAGTTTTGATTTGCATTTCCCTTATGGCTAAGAATGTTGAGCATTTTTTTGTATGCTTGTTGGCCACTTGTATTTCTTCTTTTGAAAAGTCTGTTCAGTTCTTTTGCCCATTTTATGATTGGGTACTTTGTTTATTTTGTTGTTTAATTTTTTGAGCTCTTTATGGATTCTAGGTATTAATCCCCTGTTGGATGTATACCTGGCAAAGATTTTCTCCCATTCTGTAGGCTGTCTCTCCACTCCAATAATTGTGTCTGTTGCTGTGCAAAAGCTTTTTAATTTGATGTAATCCCATTTGTCAATTCCTGCTATTGTTTTCTGTGCTTTTGGGATCCTATTCAGAAAGTCATTGCCTATGCCTATGTCTTGAAGTGTTTTCTCTATGTTTTTTTCTAGTGGTTTCAAAGTGTAACATTTTACATTAAGATCTTTGATCCATTTTGAACTGATTTTTGTACAGGGAGAGAGAGTGTTTCATTCTTCTACATGAGGATACTTAGTTCTCCTAGCACCATTTGGTGAAGGGGATCTTTTCTCCAATATATATTTTTGCCACTTTCATCAGATATCAGGTGGCTGTAGCTGCATGGGTTTATTTATAGATCCTCTATTCTGTTTCATTGGTCTATATTTCTGTTTTGTGCCAGAAGCATGCAGTTTTTGTTATTATATCTTTATAGTATAATTTGAAATTAGGAATTTTGTTGCTCCTTGCATTATTCTTTCTGCGCAGGATCACTTCAGCAATTTAGGGTCTTTTATGCTTTCATAATAATTTTGGGATTTTTTCCCCTATTTCTATGAAGGATGTCATTGGGATTTTGATGGGATTGCATTAACTTTGTAGATTGCTTTTGGTAATATAGCCATTTTCACAATATTGTTTCTTACAATCCATGAACATGGGAGATCTTTCCACCTTCTGGTGTCTTCTTCAATTTCTTTCTTTAGTGTTTTAAAGTTTTCATTGTGGAGGTCTCTCACTTTCTTGGTTAGGTTTATCCCTAGGTATTTGTTTTGAAGCTATTGTGAATGGGATTGGTTTCCTGGTTTTATTTTCTGCCTGGTCATTAAGGATTTTTATTTTTTAGTTTTGTATCCTGCTACATTGCTGAAAATATTATCAGCTCTAAGGGTTTTCTGGTGAAGTTTTTAGGGTTTTAAGTATAGGATCATATCATCTGCAAATAGAAATTTGACTTCTCCCTTTCCCATGTGTATCCCTTTTATTTTTTTCTCTTATTGCTGTGGCTAACAGTTCAATTACTAGTTTTAACCTGAAGTCTATTTTGATGTATGGATGGTAACACCTCCATTTTTTTGGCTTCCACTTGCTTGGTATATCAATTTCCCTGCTTTCACTTTCAGTCTGTGGGTATCCCGCCAGTGAGATGTGTTTCTTGTGGACAACAAACTGTTGGATCTTGTTTTTTTGGTTTGTTTGTTTTTCATCTAGTCTATAAATATATGTCTTTTAATTGGAGAGTTAATACCATTTGTATTTAGTGTTATTATTGATGGAGGCTTACCAGTTCTTGTAATTGCTTTGGGTGTATTCCTGGTTGGTTCATATACTATTCATTCTTTTCTTTCTTCCCTATATATATTCAGGGTTTGCTGGTTTTTTGGGCTAGACATAATTGATTCTTTTCTAGTTCTCTTTAGTTTATCTGTTCCTCCCATGAAGCTTATTCATTCCTGTGCTCTGGTGGTGGAGATTGTCTTTCTTCCTTCTGTGTGTGTAGGATTACTTTAGGTATCTTCTGTAGTGCTGGCTTGGTGGTCATGTATTGCTTCAGTGTGTGCTTGTATGCAATGTCTTTATTTCTCCATCAATTTTAAATAACTTTGATAGGTATAATAATCATGGTTGGCAATCATTTACTTCTAGATTTTAGGGTTTGTGCTGAGAGGTCTCATGTAATTCTGGTGGGTTTTCCTTTGTGAGTTGGTGTTTTTCTTTTGCATCTTTTTTTTTTTTTTTCCGGTACTGGGGAATGAACCCAGGGCCTTGTGCCTGCATGCTTTGCAAGTGCTGTACCATTGAGTTCCACCCCCCAGCCCATTTTTGTACTTTTTGAGACAGGGTCTCGCTAAATTATGCAGACTGCCTATGGTCTTGAACTTGTGATCCTCCTGCCTCTGCCTCCCAAGTTGCTGGGATTATAGGCATGCTCCACTGCATCTGGCCCTTTCCCATCTTTTAATATTGTTTCTTTGTTCTGTAATGTTGGCATTTTAATTATTATGTGTTGTGGGGAGGTTCTTTTGTGGTCTTATCTCTGGTGTTTTACATGTCTCTTGTGGTTGGATGTCCATTTCTTTCCCCAGATTTGAGAAATTTTGTGCTATAATTTTACTGGATAAGTTTTCTATGCCTTTAGTTTTTATCTCAGCTCCTTCTTCTTCCCAGTGGATTCTTAGGTTTGGTCTCTTGATCATGTCCCATAGTTCTTAAAAATTGTGATCATGTTCTTTTATTTATTTATTTTTCTTTGTTGATATCTGAATGTAGTATTTCCTGAACCTTGTCTTCCATCTCTGATATTCTGTTTTCTGCTTCGTCTAGTCTCCTGGTGGTACTTTCTACAATGTTTTCTATTTAGTTTGTTGACTTCTTCATCTCCAACATTACTGTTCAACTTTTTTTTTTTTTCAAATTCTCAATTTCCTTGCTGAATTTCTCATCCATTTTGCTGACTCTGTCTTCTACATTGGTGACTTTCTGACCTAGGTCTGTGTTGATTACTTTGTTCATTTGCTTATTTGTGTTTTCTTTGAAGTCATTGATTATTTCTACAGGTAGGCTTTTAAATTCTTTGACACTTAAGCTGTTTCAGTGTCTTTGGATTCAGTGGTTAAAGAATCATGGTCTTTTGGAAGAAATGTGTTGCCCTGCTTTTTCATGTTTCTTATGTTTCTGATTTGTGATTTGTGCCTCTGTAGGGGTGGCTATCACTTCCTATTTTATTTGGGGGTCTTCTTAGTGAGCAGCTTTCTCTTGAGGTCACAATATCCAGTATCACTCCCAGAGAAGAAGACAAACCAATATAATAGTACAATATCTGACCAAACTCGCTATGGAAATACACTTAAAATCTCAGAAAGCTAGCTGCTGCAGTACCAATGCCCATAGAACAAAGAATAGCAATAATAACATAGAGTAAGCTATAAAGTTAAAAAAAATTAGAGTGAAGGTATAAATAGTATTTTCCTGAAGGAAGAAAGGACAGTGGGCTGGGGTTTAGCTCAGTTGGTAAAGTGCTGCTCTGTACTTTCTGAGGACCCAGGTTGGATCCCCAGCACCACAAAAGTGGGAGAAGGATGTGGCAATCCATTCCCTGAAACCAATTCCAAAACAATCAGCCATTGAAAACCCAATGAGGGTCATTATGAGTCAGACTTGACTCAATGGCACCTAACAAGAAGAAGAAGGGGGAACTAGAGAAAAAGGAGACAGAGGGATGCTTCAAGGATGAAGTAAAAGAAAGGAAAAAAGATATAGAAAGGAAAAGAATGTTAGGAAGAATGAGGGAAAGAAGCTAAAGACAAAAAAAGATTGTGTGGTAAAGAAAAAGATATATAAAAAGAATTAGGTAAACATAAACCGAGCAATAAGAAATAATATGCCTACCTAGGTGCAGTGGCTTATGCATATAATCCTAGTGGCTCAGGAGGTGGAGTCAGAAGGATCACAGGTTTGCAGTCAGAGGCAGCCTGCATAACTTAATGAGACTCTGTCTCAAGATAAAAAACAAAAATTGGTTGGTGCAGTCCAGTTGTGGAGCACTTGCAAAGCATGTGTGAGGCCCTGGGTTCATCCCCCAAGTACCACAAAAATAAATCAATCAATAAATAATATAGTAAGCCTAAAAGATTTAAAGTAAATAGAAAAAGAGAGATACACAGACAGAAAAAAACTAAAATAGAAAAAAGATAAAAATTATATTAGAAAAATGGAAATGAGGAGATGAAAATTAACAATGAAAAGAGGGAAGGCAGAAAAATAATAGAAACAGACACCAACTTGCTTCCCTGCAACTCCAGCATGTTTGGGAGCTGAGGCAGGAGGATCTTGAGCCTCAGGCCAGAGGCAGTCTGCACAATTCAGTGTGATTCCATCTCCAACAAAAATAAGAAAAGAGCTGGGGTTACTACACCATGGCACAGCACTTGCCCCATGCAAAGCCCTGGGTCCCATCCCCAGCACAGCAGGAAGGGAAAAAAAAACAAAAAAAGAAAAAGGAAGAGGAAGAGGAAGAGGAAAAAGAAGAAGAAGAAGAACAACAACAACAACAGCAACAACAACAACAGAGGAGGAGGAGGAGGAGGAGGAGGAGGAAGAGGAAGCAAAGCACTGGAGGGGCTTTTCTCTGTGGCTTCTATTAGGTAAAGGTGTTGGTCCATTGAGAATGGAGTCTTTTTATCTGACCCTGGCTCAGAGTTCACAGTCTGTGTAGTGCCCCTCAGGAGATGGAGTCACCTCCCCAGGGAGTGGGGCTTGCTTGAACCTATTAGCATGTCAGCGTCCCATCTTCCCTGCTCACTGCCTGCTGCCACTGTGAAGCATGCTGGCACTGTGACAGGTCACCCCCAAGCTCTTTACCAGAGAAAATTCTTTGTTCTCAGGCCCCTTGGGTAGCTTAGTCTCAGGCAATAGGTTCCCTCTCAAGATGGCACTTGGTCATGGCCCCCTGAGACACGGGGCATGGGAAAGTGAGTCACTTCTCTAATGTTGAACTCCCCGGTCAGGAAGAGCCATAGTCTCACCAAGTCCCTGGAAGATTTCAAGGGCTTCAGGAACTGTGGTTTTGCCCTGTGGGACTGCCAGTCTGATGACCAGGGCTGTCAGGCTTACCTCTTTGGATAGGGGCTCTGTTTCCCCTCCCCCATAGGAAGTCCTTGCTGAAAATGTGTCCTGCCCACTCCTTCTCACTGATCAGCTCTGTTCTGCAACCAAGGGATATCTTACAATCTCCTCTGTGGCTTCTGTGCTTTTTCCAGACCTTCTTTCTTTGGGAAAGAGTTCATTCATTCCTATTCTAATTCCTTTGTTTTACCACCTCACATGGAGGCTCCCTTTAAACCACCATCTTAACTGGAAGTCCAGATAATTCCTTAACTCCAGTTTCTTAAAACTTTTTTCTTTTCAGAAAACAGATGTTTAATCCTTTCCCCACATATTAGAACTTGCTTTGTCCTCAGAGCATGGTTTGATAGGTATTCATGCTCACAATGCATTCTCAATCTGTGCGTCAGATTGGTTCTGCAGTGTGGGTGGAGATCATCACAGGAGAAAAAGGCACTGAAAAGCCACAACTCCGAATAAATGGCCATTTGGATGAAATTCAATCAACTCCATTTTGTAACTTAGTAGTATCCATTAGGACTGTCTTAATTTGTTGGGGTTGTAGTAGCAAGATATTGGGGAGTGGTGGCTTAACCCACAAACATTTATTTCTTCCACTCCTGAAGCCTGGAAAGTCCAAGATCAAGGTGCTGGCAAGATCCAATATCTGGGGAGGGCCCACTTCCTGGGTTTTAGATGGCCATCTTCTCACCATGGCTTCACATGGC
This sequence comes from Pedetes capensis, assembly GCA_007922755.1. Lineage (NCBI taxonomy): Eukaryota > Metazoa > Chordata > Mammalia > Rodentia > Pedetidae > Pedetes > Pedetes capensis. The sequence goes on from VMDO01000878.1 coordinate 50,385, forward strand.
AGAGCAAGAACTCTATTCTCCCGCCCCCCCACCCCTTTTCCAGTTCAGTGGAGTTGAACCCAGGGCCTTGAGCATGCTAGGCAAGTGCTATACCACTGAATTACCCTTCCCAGCCCCATTTCTATTTTTTTTTTTTTTTTTTTTTTGAGTCAGGGTGCCACTAAGTTGCACAGGCTGCCTCTGGCCTTAAACTTGTGATCCTCCTGTCTCAGCCTCCTGAGTTGCTCAGATTACAGGCAAGAGCCCTTGAGCTCAGCCTCTTTCTCTTCCTTTAAGGACACTAGTCCCATCGTAGGGATTCTACCTCCATGATCTCAGCTAAACCTAATCACCTTCCAAAATCCCCACCTCCTAATACCATCCTATTGAGGGTTAGAGATTCAACAATTTTAGGGGGACACAAATATGCTGGTCATAAAATTGACATTTGGGTTTCCCATGGTTGAGATTACAAAGTTGCTAAAAAATTTATGTACAGATTTTGTATAAACATAGGTTTTCATATCATTCAGGTAAATACTGGGAATAGGATGCTTAGGTTATATGGTGTTATGTTGAATTTAATAGGAAATAATAAAATTGTTTTCTAATGAGAATTGTACTTTTTTGCATTCCTATCAGCAGTGTATGAGAATTCCAGTTGCTCCCCATCCTTGACAGTATTTGGTATTACTATTTGATTTTAACCATTTTAATAGATATATAGTAGTATCTCAATGTACTTGTAATTTGAATTTCCTAATGAGTAATGATAGTGGGCTGGGATTTAGCTCAGTTGGGGTAGAGCACTGCTCTGCAATCTCTGAGGTCCTGGTTTCGATTCCCAGCACTGCAAAAGTGGAAGAAGGACATGACAATCCATTCCCGAGGTGGTCCTGAAACAATCAGCCATTGAAAATCCTATGAGGGTCACTATAAGTTGGACATGACTTGATGGCACCTAACAACAGTGAGTAATAATGTTGAGCATCTTTCACGTGCTTATTTTCCATCTACCTATTTTCTTTGGTGGAGTATTAGTTCAAATTTTTTGCCCATTTAAAAAAATAATATTTTCTTTTTATAAAGTTGCAAGAGCTCTGTATGTATTCTGTTTTTTTTTTTTTTTTTGAGGGGGGTTGTTTGTTTTCATTTCACAATGCTGAGGATCAAGCCCAAGGCTTTATGCATGCTAGGCAAATACTCAATCTCTGAACTAAGCTACATCCTCAACTCCTCTTTATGTATTCTGAATACAAGCCATTTGTTGGAAAACATGATTTGCAAATTCTTTCCTTCCAGTTTGTGTCTTATCTTTTCATTTATTAATAGTCAATGTCTTGAGGACAGGGAGATTAAAAATTTTTGAAGTCCAATTTAATAATTTTTTTATTTTAATGATTGTGCTTTTGACATCATACCTAATTATTCCATGCCTTACTCCAGGTCACAAAGATTTTATTCTAGAAGTTAAACCTTTTTAATCTTGATTCATTTGAGTTAATTTTGGTATGGTGTATATATTATAGGTCAATATTCTTTCTTCTTTTTTCTTTTTCTTTTCTTAGCATATTTATGTGCAGCTGATTTAACATTAGTTATTGAAAGACTATCTTTCTCCACTGAGTTGAGATTGTACCTTTGACAAAATATATTGGGCAATAGGTGGGCCTAGTTCTGGACTCTCGACTCTACTCCATTGGCCTATGTGTACATCTTTTTTCCAGATACACTCTCATGATTACCATATCTTTATAGGGAGTTTTTAAATTAGGTAGTAAGCCCTCTAATTTAGTTCTTCTTTTTCAAAATTGCTTTGGCTATTCTAGTTCCTCTGCTTTTCCAAATAAACTTTAGTTTGGATTATTATTTCTACAAAAAATCTTATGTAAAACAGAATGAAATGCTTCCCGAAAAACAGAATCAAATGCTCCCCGACACTGCCATACCCAGCACTACGGCAGTGCTTCTTTGCTGTGCATAGGGTTTTCAATGGCAGATTGCTTTGGAATTGTATTTGGGAGTGGGCTGCTAGGTCCTTCTGTCTTTGCAGTGCTTGAGATCAAACCCAGGGCTTCAGAGAATGCAGAGCAGCACTCTATCAACTGAGCTAAACCCCAGCCCAATCATTCAGTCTTTATAGTTAGCAGTACTAAGTGTGTAATGTTAGCTGTAGGTTTGGTGTTTTTGTTTGGTTGGCTTACAGGGTACTTTTGTTAAGAAAGTTCTCTTTCGATTCCTAGTTCAAATTGGTTCTTACTCTCTAATCACATATGGATTTTTTTTTTTTCAGTGCTGTGGTATTGAATGCAGGGCCTTGCAAATGCTAGACAAGTGCTCTACCATTGATCTGCACCTTTAATCTCTTTTTAAATTTGTCTTTGCATTGAGTATCTATGGAAGCCCCAGTAAATCAGGTAGTGTCATCTTCATTTGGCAGGTACAGTATTTAGGATCCAGGGATGGTGACTTGTTCATATTCCTCAGCACCAGGGTGACAATCATTATAGAAGCCATTCTCTGGTCTATCTCCAGTGAATGTCACTGAAGTACAGTAGTGGAAGTCCAGATTTTTGCCTCAGGAAAATACTTCTTTTTACTTTCATTAAATTAAAAGCTTGTTTTATTGTAGTGGAATTCACACAAAAAATTAACCATTTAAAAGTGGACCATTTAAAAATGGCAGGTGCGGTGATATATGCCTCTAATCCCAGCATTCAGGAGGCTGAGGCAGGAAGGACAATGAGAGTTCGAGGCCAGCCTGGGCTACATAGTGAGTTCCAAGACAACCTGAGCTACACAGTGAAATGTTGTTTTAAATAAATAAATAAATAGGACAATTCAGTGGCATTTAGTATACTCATAATATTTTACAACTATTGCCTCTATTTAGTTCCAAAATTCTTTCATGACTCCAAAAGGAAATTCATACAGATATTCACCATTGACATCATCCCTTCACCCTTGGCAATCACCAATCTGCTTTTTGTCTCCTTGGGTTTACCTACTGGTGATTTGTACAAATGGAACTATATAATTTATGGCCTTTTGTGTGTAGCTTATTTTAGTAAGCATGTTTTTAGGTTCATCCATATTGAAAGATAGATCAGCATTCTCTTCTTTTTATGGCTATATAATATTCCATTGAGTGTATATAACACAAGTTCTTTATCTACTCATTTATTTATGAACATTTGAATTGTTTCTACCTTTTGTCTATTGTGAGTAGAGCTGCTATGAACATTCATGTACATTTATTGGAGTATGTTTTTACTTCTTTTAGGTATATATCTCCCCTACATGTCTATGAGCTTGTCATGCTGTGGGGGCTTGCATGTTGCTGTGAACTATGTTGTGTGTTGCTGAAAACTATACCACCTGTATCTTAGCCATCCATGGTGGCCAGGTTTCATCTGAGCTTCAAGACTAAGACAGACTAGGGAGAAGGACCTGGCAGCCCACTCCCAATACAACTAGCCATTGAAAACTCTATGAATAGACAGTGGTCAAATATAGTGCCAGAAAATGAGCTCCTGGGCTAAAAGTTATTCAAGAAATGACTGGAGAAGAGTTGTCTCCTTAAAGTAAAGTAGACACTAATGGTGGGAATGAAGTGGAGCCCCTGGGACCTCCTTTTGCTGATGTGGCATGACTCAAAATGAGAAGAAACACAGTGGCTACAACAATGAGCTCAAACATAAAAAAAGATTATGCATACAGCAGAGCGTAGGGTAGTGTTTTGTTCTGTTATACATAGGCTTGCTATGAGTAGGACCTGACTCAATGGCACCTAACAATAACAGGTATATATCTAGAAGTAGAATTGCTGGATCATGTGATAATACTATGTTTAACTCTTTGAGGAACTGCCAAACTATTTTCCATAGTGGCTTAACCATTTTACATTCCCGTTAGCATGTATGAGGGTTTCAACTTCTCTACCTCCTCCTTAACACTTTTTTTTTTTCCAATTGCAGCCATCCTATGGGGTAAGAAGAAATATCTCAGCATAGTCTTGGTTTGCAATTTCTTTCCTTTATTTATTTATTTATTTTCTGGTATTGGGTGTCGAACCCAGGACTTTGTGCTTACATGTTTTGCAAGTGCTGTACCACTGAACTGCACCCCTAGCCCGTTTTTTCACTTGTTCAGACAGGGGTTCACTAAATTATGCAGACTGCCTCTGGTCTCAAACTTGTGAGCCTCCTGCATCTGCCTCCTGAGTTACTGGGATTACAGGCATGTACCACCATGCCTGGCTTTGGTTTGCAATTTCTTAGTGACTAATAAAGTTAAGGGGTTGGGGTTTAGCTTAGTTTGTTGAGTGCTGCTCTGCACTCTCTGAGGCCATGGGTTCAAATTCCCAGCATGGCAAAAATGGGAGAAGACTGTGGCAATCCACTCCCAAAACAATCCTGAAACAATCAACCATTGAAAACCCTATGAATAGCAGAGAAGCACTGACATAGTGCCAGGAATGGCACAGTGTTGGGGAGTGTTTGGTCCTGTTGTATGTAGGGTTGCTATGAGTCGGACCCGACTTGATGGCACCTAACAACAACAACAAAAATAAAATTGAGCATCTTTTCACGTGCTTCTTGAGTATTTGTATATTCTCTAAAGAAATATCTATTCAAGTTTTTTCCCATTTTTGTTTGTTTTCCATTACTTGGGGGTTGAATCCAAAGTCTTGCACATACTTTGCAAGTGCTCTATCACTAGGCTGCTCCTTCAGCCCATTTTTATCTTTCATTTTGAGACAGGGTCTTGCTACATTGCAGTCTGCCTCTGGCCTCAAACTCATAATCCTCTTGCCCTTGCCTCCCGAGTTACTGGGATTGCAGTGTGTGCCACTGTGTACCTGGTCCTTTGCCCTTTTTTTGATTGGGTTGTATCTTTGTTGTTGAAACATGAGCGTTCTTAATATATTCTGGATACTAAGTTCAAGCTTTGAGTGGCAATAGTGAAGGATTCTATAGGGAAAATATTAAATGATGCAGGAAACATCAAAAGAAGATGGAAGGAAAATAGAGTCATTACACCAAAAAGAATTGGTGAATTATCAACCATTTCAAGAGGTTGCATATGATCAGGAACCAATGGTACTGAAGGAAGAAGTGGAAGCTGCCTTGAAGGAACTGGTGAAAAACAAGGCTCCAGGAATTGATGGAATACCAATCGAGATGTTTTAACAAACAGATGCAGCACTAGAGGTATTCACTTGTTTATGCCAAGAGATTTGGAAAATAGCTACCTGGCCAACTGACTGAAAGAGATCCATATTTGTGCCTGTTCCCAAGAAAGGAGATCCACCTGAAAGTGAAAATCATTAAATGATATCATTAATATCACATGCAAGTAAAATTTTGCTAAAGATCATTCAAAAGTGACTACAGTAGTATACAGACAGGAAACTGCAAGAATATCAAGCCAGATTCAGAAGAGGGCATGGAAACAGGGACATCACTGCTGATGTCAGATGGATATTAGCTGAAAGCAGAGAATACAAGAAATATTTCATTGACCTGTCACTCCGTGTACGTTTTATTGACTATGTAAAGGCATTTGTGTGGATCACAATAAATTATGGATAACATTGCAAAGAATGGGAATACCAGAGCACCTAATTGCAATCAGAAGGAATCTATACATGGACCAGGAGGCAGTTGTTCGAACAAAACCAGGAAACACTGTTTTAAAATCAAGAAAGTGTGTGTCAGGGCTGTAACCTTTCACCATACTTCTTCAATCTCTACGTCAAGCAAATAATCTGAGAAGCTGGACTTTATGAAGAACATGGCATCATGATTGGAGGAAGACTCATTAACAATCTGCGTCATGCAGATGACACAACTCCACTTGCTGAAACAAAAGAGGATTTGAAACATTTACTGATAAAGATCAAAGAACACTGCTTTCAGTATGGATTGCACCACAACAGCAGCAAACAGAAAAAAAAATCCTTACAACTGGGTTAGTATGCAACCTCATAATAAATGGATAAAAGATTGAAATTGTCCAAGATTTTGCTTTACTTGGTTCTACAATCAACACCCACAGAAACAGCAGTAAAGAAATCAAAAGATGCATTGCACCGGGAAAAGCTGTTACAAAGACCTCTTTAAAGTGTTGAAAAGTAAAGATGTCATATTGAAGATGAAGGTGTGCCTGCCTCATGCCATGATTTTTTTCAGTTGCATCATATGGTTGTGAAAGCTAGACTTTGAAGAAGAGAGATAAGAGAAGAATTGATGCCTTTGAATTATGGTTCTGGAGATGAATATTGAATATATCATGGACCACCAAAAGAAGCAACAGATCTGTCCTATAAGAAGTGCAACCAGAGTGCTTCTTGGAAGCCAGGATGGCTAGACTGTATCTGATGTATTTTGGACATGCTGTCAGGAGGGACCAATTCCTGGAGTAGGACACCATATTTGAGAGAGTGACAGGTCAATTAAATAAAGGAAGACCCTCAATTAGATGGATTGACAATAGTAGTTGCAACAATGGACTTAAATATAAAAAGGATCAGTGCTTAGCACAGAATAGGGGGAGCATTTCATTCTGTTGTACATAGTGTGGCTGTGAGTTGGACCCAACTCAATGGCACCTAACAAGAACTAGACCCTTATCAGATGTATGATTTACATATATTTTCTCCCATTATGTAGGTTGCCTTTCTGTGTGTGTGTGTGTGTGTGTGTGTGTGTGTGTGTGTGTGTGTATGTGTGTGTGTGTGTGTGTGTGGTACTGAGGGGGCTGAACCTAGAGCCTTGCACATACTTTGCAATTACTCTTCAATTGTGTACCCCAGACCACTTTTTTATTTTTTAAATTGAGACAAGATCTCACTAAGTTAGACAAGCTGCCTCTGACCTAGAACTTGTGATCCTCCTGCCTCCGCCTCCTGAGTTGCTGGGATTACAGGCATGTACCACCATGCCTGGCTTGTTTTGTGTTTTTGTTTTGTTTTTGAGGCAGGGAATCCCCATGTTGCCCAGGCTGGATTTGAACTCCTGGGCTCAAGTTATCCTGCATCAGCCTCCTGTGTAGCTATGATTACAGGCACATGCTATTACAACTGGCTACCTTATCTTTTTACTACCTTAATAACGTCTTTTGATCTAGAAAATTTAAACATTTTAAATAAAGTCCAGTTTATCTATTTTTTATTTTGTTACTCATATTTTTGGTGTCATATTAATATATACATTGCCAAATTCAAATAAAGAAGATTTACTCCTATATTTTCTTCTAAATTTTTCATGGTTTTTACTCTTTTACTTAGGTCCATTCTCAGTTACTTTTATTATTTTTTTATTTTGTTGAAACAGAGTCTTGCTATGTAGCCCAGGCCAGCCTTGAACTCATAATCCTCCTGCTTCAGCCTCCTAGGTGCTGGGATTACAGATGTGCACCACCACACCTGACCTCTGATTTACTTTTTATATATGGTGTAAGATAGGGGTCCAGCTTCATTCATTTGCATAGGTTATCTACTTGTTCTAATATCATTTGTTGAAAAGACTGTTGTTTCCTCAATGAATGGTTGATGTATTCTTATTGAAAATCAGTTGGCCCTACAGGTAGGGGAGGCGGAAATTCTTGACTGTTAGAACTTGGGAAATAACTTAATTTTATTTTATTTAATTAATTAATTTATTTTTTTGTGGTGCTGGGGGGTTGAATCTAGGTCTCTTGCATGCTCGGCAAGTACTCTACCACTTATCTGTATCCTCAGCCACTCACTCTTGTTTTGTACATTGATTTATTTTTTATTACTAATTTTTAGTTAGTGTACAACTTAATGTGTTTCATTATAACATTTCCACATGTGCTTATCATTGTATATTGCTCACATTCACCTCCCTCATTACCCTGTTATGACCCTCCCAATCCCCTTCCTTCCCCACCAGTGGTCCCCTTTTACTTTCTTTTACTTTTTTTTTGTGGTAGTGGGGGTTGAACCCAGGGCCTCTCCCTTGCATGCTTTGCAAGTGGTGTACCAATGAGTTGCACCCTCAGCCCATTTTTTTACTTTTTGAGACAGGGACTTGCTAATTTACACAGACTGCCTCTGTTCGCGATCCTCCTGCCTCTACCTCCTGAGTCCAGGGATTACAGGCATGTGTCACTGTGCCCAGCTCCCCTTTTACTTTCTTTTCTTGTTTGTGTACACACACAGACACAGACACACACACACACACACACACACACACACACACACACAGACATAAAAATCCAGATTTTGCCCTATGGACAAAACGTGATATTACTCTTCCTTTCCCTCCTTACTCTTTCTTATTGCTCCCTCCCCTTCTCTTTAGTCCCTTTTCTCCCTTTACATAGGTACCCTTCTACTTTCATGACCTTTGTGTGCGTGTGCGCGCTCGCGCGTGTGGGTATTTTGTGGTACTGAGGGGTAGAACATAGGGCCTCTCGCTTGCATGCCTTACAAGTGCTGTACTACTGAGGTGCACCCCCAGCCCCCCCCTTTTTCTTTTACTTTTTATTTTGAGACAGAGTCTTGCTAAATTATGCAGGCTGCCTTTGGTCTCAAACTTGCAATCCTCTTGCCTCTGCCTCCCAAATCTCTGGGATTATAGGTGTGAGCCACTGTGGCTATGACCTGTATATTTTAATATTGAATATATATTGGAATCTGATATCCACATATGAGAGAAAACATGCAATAGTTTTCTTTCTGAGTCAGGTTTAACAGGAAGATCTCTAGTTCCATTTATTTTCCACCAAATGCCATAAGTTTCTCACTCTTTACGGCTGAATAAAACTCCAGTGTATATATACCACATTTTCCTTATTCACTCGTCTGTTGATGGACACCTAGGTGGATTCTATATCTTGGCTTGTGAATAGGGCCACAATAAACATGGCAGAGCAGGTATCTCTCTAGTATATTGACATATTCCTTCAGATATATACCCAAGAATGGTATAGTTGGATCACATGATAGTTCTATTTATAGTTTTTTGAGTAACCTCCATACTGATTGCATCTTTGTCACACATCAGGTGGCTGTATCTCCATGGGTTTATTTCTGGATTCTCAATTCTATCCCATTGGTCTACATGTCTGTTTTTGTGCTAGTATCATGCTGTTTTTGTTACTGTGGCTCCACAGTAAAATTTGAACTCAGGTAGTGTGATGCTGTCTGCATTGCTCTTTCTGCACAGGATTGCTTTAGCAATTCAGAGTCTTTTGTGTGTCTATATAAGTTTTAGGATTTTTTTTTCTATTTCTGTGAAGAATGTCATTGGGATTTTGATGGGGATTTTATTAAACTTGTAGATTGCTTTCAAAAGCCATTTTCACATTAATTCTTCTGATCCATAAGCATGGGAGGTCTTTCCACTTTCTGTTGTTGTTGTTAGGTGCCATCGAGTTGGTATCTGACTCATAGCAACCCTCATAGGGTTTTCAATGGCTGTTTTGGGATTGCCTTGGGAGTGGATTGCCAGGCCTTTCTCCCATTTTTGTGGTGCTGGGAATTGAACTCGGGACCTCAGAGACTGCAGCGCAGCACTCTACCAGCTGAGCTAAATCCCAGCCCCTTCCACTTTCTAGTGCCCTCTTTAGTTTCTTTCTTCAGTGTTTTATAGTTTTCATTGCAGAGGTCTTTCACTTCCTTGGTTAGGTTTATTCCTATGTGCTTTATTCTTTTTTCAATCTATTGAGAATGGAATTGTTTTCTTGATTTCTTTCTCAGCCTGGTCATTATTGGTATATAGAAAAGCTGCTTATTTTTGGACGTTGACTTTATATCCTGCTACTTCACTGAAAGTGTTTATCAGCTCTATGAGTTTTCTAGTGGAGTCTTTAGGGTCTTTTAAGTAGAAGATCATATCATCTGCAAATAGGGATGATTTGAGTTTTCGCTTTCCTATTTGTATCCCTTTTCTTTTTCTTTCTAGCTTTATTGCTGTGGCTAAGAGTTCAATTACTATACTGAATAACAGTGGAGAGAGTGGACACCTTTGTCTTGTTCCCGGTCTTATTTCATTTATTATTATTATTAATATTTTGCAGCACTAGGGGATTGAATCCAGGGTCTCACACATTCTTTGCAAGTGCTCCACCACTGAACTGCATCCCCAGCCCATTTTTTACTCTTATTTTAGATAAATTTTTGCTAAGTTACACAGGGTGCCTCTGGCCTTGAATGTGTAATACTCCTGCCTCTACCCCCCGAGTTGCTGGGATTATAGGTGTGTGGCATCATGCCCAACTTGTTTCTTGTGGGGTGTCACCCTGATGCTGGACTCGCTCCAGCCATGAGTGGGGACCAGCTGCCGAAGACTGCCATCTGGTGAGGGGGAGCCTGGCACCAGAGAACTGTGGTGCCTGGAAAGGAGACTTATGCTCATGGCTATTCTGCCAGTCCCTGGGGATAGCTCAGAGGTTTATGCCCACGGCAGCTCCTTGCTTCTTTCTTCCCAGTGAAGATGCTGACTCTAAGTGCTCAGCTCAATGCAGCTATTTATTGCTTCGTCTGTCCAGGGTGGTGGAATGGACCTTGACTGCTCTGTGCGTTGCCCTTATATTCCTTTCAGGGGCTAGCCAGGGACCAATCAGAGGCAGCCACTTCATACAGGTCTTGGCCAATCAGGGGAGATATGCAAATTTGGGTTTGTAAAAGTGACCAATCAGGGGTGGTCCCTGAATGGTCCAATCAGGAGCCGTTTGGTGGTTTGGAAACAGCCAATCAGGTGTCGAGGAGTCTGAGGAAAGGGATTGGACACCAGCACCACCTTTGGAGCTTGACGCCCAGGGGTTCCTGGATGTAGGGCAAAGGTTACTGCCTGGGAACAAGCCTCAGACCTCCAGGTGGGTCTAGGTAGGCCCCAGGGCAAACTGCCTCTCTAGGTAGTGCCCTACAATTTCTGACTTTAGAGGAAATGTTTTCGGTTTTATCCCATTTAGTATAAATTTGGCTATAAGTTTTTCATATATTGCCTCTATTATGTTGAGGTATATTCTAAGACAAGCATACACTAAAGCAATCCATGGCCACCAAGACAACACTAAAGAAGAAACTTAAAGGAATCATTTACATACAGGAGGAAGAAACAATCTCAATCACAAGAGTTCAGGAAAGAACAAACTTCATGAGAGGAACAGATGCATTAATGAGAACTAGGAAAGAAATCAGTCATGTTAACCAAGAAAGCACCCAACACAACTACAAGAATCAGCAAATCCTTCTCAATAATAACCCTAAATATAAATGGTCTTAACTTTCTGATTAAAAGGCAAAGACTAGTAGGTTGGATTTAAAAATAAGACCCAGCCAGATCATAATAAAAGGGGGAGAGGGAAGATAAGAATGAGGTCAATATAAATGGACTAGAAATCTCATGTAATTGTTCTAACAAAATAGAAACAAAGACCACTACAGGAAAAGTTTCTATCTTAAACAGAAATGGAACCCAAGGACATATAGAAAAATACTACATAGTAAAAGATAGAGAAGACTTGGATGGGAAACTTAGATGGGAAGGGGGGTGGGGGGGAAACACAGAGGAGGGTAAGGGGTAACCTATATGAATAATGTTTATCAAATTGCATATATGAAAATTGTCACAACGAAAAGCATGTCAAAATGAATCACATTATGATGTACATTAAAAATTTCTAATAAAAAAAAATAAGACCCAGCAATTTGTCATCTATAAGAGACACATCTCACTGGCAAGGAGACACACAGACTGAAAGTGAAAGGATGTAAATTGATATACCAAGCAAGTGGAAGCCATAAAACAAAAGACAAAAAAAAATGAAAGAAAGAAAGTCTTTTTCTGAGAGGTCTAATGTTATTCTGATGGGTTTACCTTTGTGAGTTTTTTCTTACAGCTTTTAATATTGTTTCTTTATTCTATAATCCTGGTATTTTAACTATAATTTGTCATGAGGAGCTTCTTTTCTGGTCATGTCTATTTGGGGCTCTAAATGCCTCTTGTGGTTGGATGTCCATTTCTTTCCCCAGATTTGAGAAATAGTGTGCTATAATATCACTGGATAGGCTTTATATGCATTTAACTTTTATCTCCTCTCCTTTCTTTGACCCCATGGATTCTTAGGTTTAATCTCTTGATCATGTCCCAGAGTTCTTGGAAGTTGTGGTCATGTTCTTTTACTTATTTTCTTTGTTGCTATCTGAATGATTATTTCCTCAATCTTGTTTTCTATCCCTGAATTCTATCTTCTGCTTGATCTAGTCTATTGGTGATGCTTTCTACTATGTTTTTATTCAATTTATTGAACTCTTCATTTCAAACATTTGTTTTTTTTTGTTTGTTTGTTTCAAATTCTCAATTTCCTTGCTGAATTTCTCATCCATTTTGTTGACTTTGTCTTACATATTGGTGACTTTCTGAACTAAGTCCTATATTGGTTTCTTTACTTCATTTGTCTGCTTGCTTGTGTCCTTTGTGATTACAAGCATATGCCGTACCAGTAGAAATTGCCGTACCAGTAGCAATGGGTGACATGGAGCATTGTCATGATGGGGGAGGATGAAATTAAAGACATTCATGAAAGAGGATTTCCAGAGTGCTTCAGAGAGTAGCAAGAGTGATGGCATAAGCATGTTCAAAGCCAAGGGGGAGTTTCTTGGGGGAGGGCAATCTCTCTCTCTCTCTCTCTCTCTCTCTCCTTTTTTTTTTTTTTTTGCGGTACTAGGGGTATAACCCAGGGCGCTTGCATGCTCTACAAGGGCTGGACCACCGAGCTGCACCCTCAGCCCATTTTTTTTTAAACTTTTTGAGACAGGGTCTTGCTAAGTTACGCAGACTGCCTCTGGTCCCGATCTTGTGATCCTCCTGTCTCCACCTCCTGAGCCGCTGGGATTACAGGTGTGCACCACCGCGCCCGGCTGGCAATGTGTGTCTTAATAGAATATTTCTTAAATTTAAATATTCACCATAGTTTTTGATCACACCTAATACATATACATATACATATCTGGACTCTGTACATCCTGGAAGGGGTCCTGCCACATACAGCCATGTTGTATTGAGCAGATTAACCTTCCCATGGCTTTGCCAGCCTTCACAAGCCCATTTATCCTGGTGGGGCGGACTTGTGAACTCACTGAGGGAAAAGCAGGGTGACAGGGTCCCTAGCTCAGATAGGTGTACAGTAAAGAACAACTGTACAAGCTGTTGTTGCATTTGGAAATATGGAGAGCCTCTGCCTGCGTGTTCAGTTGGTTAAGTGACTCATTCAGCAAATGTTTTCAGAGTCTAAACTAAATGTGCAGGGTTCTGTGTAGTGTGGTGTGGTAGTACAGGGAGGGCCAAGCATACAGCTCCTGGCCTCACCAAAGGGCAGAACTGGTGAGGCCAGAGATCTTCCTTGTTTTTGAGGGGGAAACTGAGATCTGGATTGAGGTTATAATTTGCTCAAGTCCACAAGGCCTGTCGGCAACAGAGCTAGTACATGTACTTTAGAAGAGTGGATTTGGGGTGCAGGCACCTGGTGGCCAGGTGGAGGTTTGGTGAGCTCCTCTTGGTCCTTTCTATATCTCTTCTCCTTCTGCCATAAAAGTAGCAACAATCCCCAACCCCAAATCCCCACACAGAGACAAGACCTTTGAGATGCCCTATGCGGCCATTGGCCTGTGTGTTATGGGCATGGTTGTTTGACACTTGCACTTGTTAGAGGCAGCATGGATGGTGTAGGAGGAAGAACACTGGGCTGGGAGTCAGAAAACCTGGGTTCTGGAGCCAGGTCCACCACACCCCACCACACTGCTGCCATCCAGTCACATCATCTCTCCTCTGAATGTGGCAGTGGGTTTACATAAAACTCCAAAGTCCTTCCTACTTTCTTCTTTATTATTATTGTTCTTTGTAAGAGATTATGTTTAATAAATTATAGGAAATTAAATTTTATCATTTTGTGATTCTGAAATCTTGTTTTTCCAAGATTTTGAGAATGTTGCTTGGGGTCTTAATCTATGTAGAATCCTATTCTGTGAACCTGACCTGTTGTGCAGTAGGAAAGAGTCTCCCCCACCCCCATTTTTCAATTTAAGACCAAAGTCGAAGAGAACAGTCTGCAAAAGAGTGTGAAGTCAGGCAGGACTATTAAAAGGGTCCAGAGCACCAGCAAACTGCACACCTGGGCAGATGTCGATGACATGCAGAGACAAAATGGAAGCCCTGCTGGATACTTCAGTAGCTCCCCGCAGGTAGTTCAGACCTGGGTAAACACTCCCATTTTACACAGCAAGCAACTGAGGCTCAGAGAGAGGAGCTGAGCCATTGCTTCCAGTTACGGTGAAGCCTTATTCTTTGCCTCGTGCTCATGCTATACATTGGGCAGGGCCCCCAGGACATGCCCCAGGGGAACACTGAGACACTCTCTCGCCTAGATGTACTCTTTTCAGTGCGAAACATCACAAAAGCAAAACTATGAGAAAGTGGGACGGGGCCTGTGTTCGGATCCCACCTTTGCTGTTAACTCACTGTGCAATCTGTGCGAGTTCTCCAGTGAGTGGGTTGGATTCTGCAAGAAAACTTGTTCAGCACTTTTGCGTCTGTTACCTCCGCGTTAGCAGGTATCCTCGTTCCTATTTGACTGGAAAGAAAACCCGACCCGGAGAGAAGAATCCTGCCGGAAACCACCAGGAAAGGCGGGGAGGTAGCCAGGTTGAGCTGGGCTGTGCAGACGCTTGGCGCACTCCGCGCTCCAGACCGTGCCCAGCCCCTCCCGTCCGCCGCACCACCCCGCGGTCCTGCAGGGCTCAGCTGCCTGGGGGCTGCTGGCCGCGCAAGACTCCGGCCGGCTGCCGCCTGTCAAACCCTCAGTCCAGCCCCGCGCCAGCCCCGCCCAGGCCCCCAGGCGAAGTGGCCCGCCCTCGCGCCGCGATTGGCCTCGGCGGGCTGGCCGCCGCAAGCCAGTGGCCTGAGCGGCTTTCGGTCAGCAGTGAGCCCGCCTCGCCCCCCAGGGTGCCACCCCTCGGAGTGCCTCCCCGCAGGACTCCTCCGCGGAGGCGGCGGCTGCGGGGGCTGCGACGCCAGAGGAGGCGCGCCGAGCCGTGCGCCCCGCAAGCCGCAGTGCCCACTGCGAGGTGAGAAGGGGCGCGGTTCATGGAGTGAGGAGGGGGCGGGCATATGGCCGGGGATCCGAGGCTCGCGTCCCAGCGGTGTTCGAATCCAAGCAGCTTTGGGACGGCACGGAGACCGCGGAGGGAAAAGGGCCCGGGGCCCTCGTTCCAGGGGGGATTCTGGGAGGGTGCAGGCTGTGGCACGGCTGGCTCCAGCGCGCGCGCCTGTGGAGAGAGCGTGAGATCGTATGGCTGTTAGTGTTGCTGAGTGACCAGATGAATGAGTATGTGTGGCACGTCGCGGCCCTGAGTGCTCATTGACCGGGGTGTATGGTGTGCATGGGAGCCTGCGTGCCTAGACTTTACTGACTGCGCGGGTTTGCGTGCGCGACGGGCTAATTTCCCCCGATGCGCGTGCAAATGTGCGTGTCTCGGGCTGAGTATGATGGGCTCGCGCAGCGGGGCTGGGTGTCTATCCTTGGGCTCTCGTTTACCCTGTGGGGTTGGGGGTCACCTGTGAGTCTTGGAAAGTCTGCGCCCAGGACCCGTGCTTGCGCGGTCAGCGGCCTCTGCGCGTAGTCTGGCCCCAGAGCACTCTGGAGGTGCGCAGCCCAGGACCCATTCCGACCAGTCTCAGAAGTTTGCTGAGCCGGGCTCTGGGAATCCTGTTGCCGCCGGCTCCCTGTCCCTCTCGGGGACACGGGACAGGCGCCCTCTCAGCTCCAGGCTTCAGTTCGCTATTCGTCCAAAGAGGGCTGGTCTTGGTGGAGGCGGATTTGGGTGGGAGGGCGCAGGGACTGCGCGGGAATGGGCGGGTGGTTGGGTAGGTCAGCGAGTCCGGGAAGGCCGTGAGAGCCGCTCCTGCACGCAAGAGGAGGCTTGTGCGTGGGGTGAAGAGGGTTGTGCGTGGGGTCAGGTGAGTTGGGGTAGTTGTGATGGCGCTAAGCTATTTTAGAGAAAACTAAACTAAGGTCAGCGATCTGGCTAAACCTCGGCCGGGGGAGGGAGCAGGGGGAGAAAAGTCCATTTCCCGCATTCTAACGCGCCTGTGTTGTCTCCCCTCCGCAGGAACCTGGCGCGACCCCCAGCCGCGCGCCCCACCCCGGCGCCATGCACTGCGAGGTGGCCGAGGCACTTTCGGACAAGAGGCCCAAGGAGGCTCCGGGTGCGCCCGGCTCGGGTCGCGGGCCCGCCAGCCTCGGTGCGCACATGGCTTTCAGGATCACTGTGAGTGGCGGCAGCTGCGGGGACGGAGACCCGCGAGACCTGCTGCCTCGGCAGCCCGTGCCACCCCCGCGCACCCAAGATCTCCTCCGGCCCCGGAGTCCCCGAGACTACGGCCCGTCTAAGGCCGCTGCCGCTGGGAAGGGTGAGTCTGGCCCTGCCAAAAATTTTGGCTGCCCGGCGCCGCCGGCGCCTGCCTTTGTAGGGATCCTCGGAGAGCTTGGTGAACTTTCTCCGGAGTTCCTTAATTGCTCTGTAGTTTTTTGGGACTTGCTTGTCTAAAAAGATGCCTGCTTTAGGAAGCATCCAATTTAAAGTCAATAGGCATGTTTTGGGGGACGTATGTTTATAGAAAGCTCCAATTACATAATTTTGCTTCTGTATGTTTCTGATAAAAGTTATGTGAAACGTCAAAATTTTATATTAAGGGGGAGTTGCAACTCCTGTATCAGGTATCTGTTTCTAAGCAGCTGAAGGCATACTTTGAAGTATTTCAATCTCCTTAAATAACAAAAACCAGAGGCCCTAAGCAGGACCCTTCTCCCCTAGGGACCTCAGTTTCCCCATCTGTCAATTGAAGGATTTATTATACCAGGTGATTTCTAGATACTTCTGAGTCTGTAATCCAGTTTGCGCCAGGTCTTAAAAAATAAAAATGGCTTCTCTGTACTTGGTGCCGTAGAAGCTTAGCTTGGCCTGAAGTCGTTTTGCGGTGCCCTCTGCTACCAGTGAAACTGGTGACTAGAAGCCAAGGTGAGTTCCAGTTATGGGCAAAGTCAGGGATGGCACTGGTGAACATATTTGCCTCATCACTGTTTATTATTTTCATTATTATTACTTGCAGAACTGTGGGTTGAATTCGGGACCTTCCATGCTAGGCAAATGCTTCGCTGCTGAGCTGCACCCCTAGCCCATTTTTATTTTTCCTTTTGAGACATAATTTTGTTAAGTTGTGCAGACTGCCTCTGACCTCGAACTCAGATCTTCCTGCCTCAGGTTCTGGAGTTGCCGAGATTACAGGCGTGCACCATGGCGCCTGGCAAAGTTAATTATTATTGAGCCATTATTTATAGGTTCCATACTGACAGATAATTAACCAGAAATTGGAGAAATTGTTAAGATGCTGTGCTTCCCCTTTTTTTCTCCTTTGGGAGAAACTGAAGCTTTGATTGCACCAGCACTTGAGACCTCTGGATTCTGTTTGCAGGTGATTTTTAGTGAAGACAAAACCAGTGTTTTAGGGTTTACATTTCTTTTCCTTAGTATCACACAGCACCCTAGAAGGCGGCCAGCTTGATTCCCAGTTCCATGCTGGTAAATGTACACAGGTGTTTCTTTTTTAAAGAAAATGCCTGGCTTTGTAGGAGAGAGGGATTTCTTGTCTTTTTATTTTAAATATCATTCTCTTCTCCAAGACACAAAGATCACCTTTTTAAAAGGATAGATATGGAGAAAAATGCCTACAGAATATTTTTGCTGAAATACACAGGCAAAGTCTCTTACCAGAGAGAGAGAAATGCCGTGTAGCAAGACATGAGCAGTGTTGGCTGCTGTTAGCTCCCTAGTTTGCCCCGGTCCATGTACCATCCTCCTTTATACTTACCCTTCCTGCAGTGTTTTGTGTTTAAAAAAAAAAAAATCATGTCTGTTATCTGCAGATCAAGTTATGTGTAGCCCTAGTGAATGGCTGTCCCAAACATAACCTTTGTTCCACGCTGTGGTTAGAGGCCTTTCATCTGATGCTTTGTGTACAATCTTCCTACCTCAATTCCTCCAAGCCCCAATTATTTTTATCCACCCCCCCATGTCTAAAATAAGAAATCTTTAAGTCAGGATTGCATTTGGAAAGGACAGAGGATAAAGGAATGAGAGAAAGAACCCCATTCTTTGTGCCTTAAGCTAGTCTCTCTGGTTACATCTTCTCCAATAGCCTTGTAACCTTTTTATTCACTTGCCAGGGCAAGGTTGGTGGGATGGGATAGATCACACCCATTTAAAAGATGAGGAAACTAAGGCTTTTTGGCGGGGCCAGGGGGAGTGTCTGGTATGTAGAAGACCACCCAGTAGGTCAGGGATTGTGGAAGCCAGAGCCCTGGCATAATGGAGGCTAGGGAAGCCTGGGGGAGCCAGTCTTCAGATTGCTGTCGGCATATTCCTCCTAGTCTAGGCTGAGCGAAGACCAGCCTCCTCTGGCAGGTCTTCAGCAACCCTCTTGGAAATGCTGTTGAGGAAATGGTACCTTCTTCCTGTACCTACTTCCACCAAAATACGCCCCAGACCACGCAACTCTTTGAATGTGTGCTGTTGAGCCCCACGCGGTCAGGCTTATTGGAAACAGACAGGCAGAAATACTGATTGAAACATATTTATTGGCTGTCCTGGAAATGATAAGACTCTGCTCCTATGATGTGAGGGATGCTGGGGAAAGTTATTTCACTCCTCTGTGCCTCTGGTTCACTCATTTATGGAAAATTTACCCTGAGACTGACTTGGAAAGACCAACGAGAGCATTAGTGATAAAAGATGGGAATGGACATTTTGGTGCCTGGTTATTTTTAGAATTACAATCGTAATGTGCATCATGATCTCCACCCCTGATTTCTCATTTGCTGAAGAGGTAATAATGCTCATCTCTCAGGGTAAATAAAACAAGGGTTGGAAGAATGCTTTATAAACTAAAAAGGTAGAAGAGGTCATGTTTATTAATTTGTGCATGGTGCCATGCAAGGGACACTGATACTGGCCTAAAGTAGGAAGGAGAAAGATTTTTAAAGCGTTGTTTTTTAAAACATTGAATGTGAAGGACACTAATTCTGGTGCATTAGCCATGGAGGCTCAGGTGCCATGCCTCAGGTCTTTTGTGGCCACTGCTGCTCAGGAATTGGAGAGAAGACTGCATTGCTTGGTCTAAGGTAAAGTTTCAGATGATCTACCTTCTGCCTTGGACAGACCCTAAGCAGAGAAAGGAAGTGAGTTCTTGAATCCAGCGGTTTATCTATACGTGTTTGGGTTCTGTGTGTTTCCAGATCTGGACCAGGAGGCACTGGGCATGGTGAGACGTCATGGACTAACGTTGTCATCATTTACAATAAGAATCACGATCTGTTTATGGCTGGGTCCCGTTTATCCAGATTCCAAACAGCTGGGAAGGCCAAGTTGCCAGATGCTGCATTTTTCTTTCTTATTATTAAACACCCGACTCTGCTTTTATAAGTCCTGACAAGGAAAGAAGGTAAACATCTGGGCTCTCCGGGGCGGATAGCTTTGTGGCAATGGCTTGATGACGCCTGTCCTCTGTGTGCAGTGCTTTACAGTTTTCAGGGTGTGTTCCCACACAGTCCCTCATCTGGCTGTGCTACCTCATGGGCTCTTCCGTGGGAACAGATGCAGAAGCACTTTGTATCTGTAAGGTTCAGGGCAGATACTTACTGATGGGACTCCCATACTCCGATTTTGTAGGTAAATATGTGAAGGTTCAGGGATTTCAAAGCTACAGACAGTTAGTAGCGGTTTCCAAGGCTTCTAGCTCCAAGTATTTGATTTTAGTTCTCTAACTTGTACCTTCTTCATGTGTGTGCAGGGCACTCAAAGCTGGCGTTCAAAAGCAAGCCCTTCTGAACATTCCCAGATAATTTAAAATTGTTTTTGCTTTTGGTATTTCTTCTGTCTTGGATTTTTGGAAATTGGAAACTAATCTCTATACCATGTCTAGAAGACTTTGTAGCTTACAAGATGATTCTGTCTGCCTAAACCAGATAATGAGGTCACTATTTAATTCATAGCGACTCACTGGGCCCTTTGCACCATGTGCTGAGACGGATTACATCCTAGCAAAAAAAGGAGCTTGATGATCACCACAAATATAAACTCTGTCATTAGTAAAAACAGCCACATGGTTGTAAATGCCAAAAAGTAGTCAATCTTATAGTTAAAAAAAACCTGGTTTAAAAAAAACATATATCTCTTTTCTTTCTTATTTTTTTCCTTAACAAAAAAGGAAGGCAATTGTAGGTTGTGTGCATTAGCATTAGGGTCTGCTGATGGTGGTGAGCAAGACATGATGGTTTTGGTGGATTTACCTGGTGGAGTTTTTTTCTGAGCAAGAAGCCACTGTGATGTTCTCGGCAGCTCAGAGAGGCTAGCGCATCCGTAATAAAAAGGTATGAGTTATTTTTAAAGCATTTCCCCCCTCTGCCTCTGGTGGGCAATTTGCTTGTATTTCATCCATTTTAAAGTGCTGGTCCTGTGATCCGGAAATAATCAGATCCAAATTTTTTTGGTGCTTGAGGTTTCAAATAAGAGGGGGAAAAACCTGCTGGCCAAATGTCAGGCTCAGTTGAGACAAAGAGAAACAAGTATGTGTGTGGGTATACAAATGAGATAGGAACATGTTGCGTCTACAGCCGTAAGAGTTATGTGTCAGACAAATCTTTTATAGACATGTAGCAGAAATATAATTCCCAAAGATTCCCTAAGAATCTTATGCGGCTAAAATTCTCTTCCCTTCCTGCCTCCCAGGCTCTGTAGAAGCTGCTAAAACTTGGTGGGCAAAATGGAAAGGTAAACATCACATGAGATCGTGACTTAGTTTAGGCCTTGTTTCTCTGTATTTACCTGTAGTGTGCTTAACTGGGCTGAGGTTTCAGGACCCTCTTGGCTGTAGAGTCAGATTATAGGGTGTGTTGCTCTGTGTAAATTTCTTTATGTGCCATGATTTTTCTTCACACTTCTCTTCCTGGGGAGGGGGAACCCATCTCGGTTTTTCATCTCCCTGCGTTTCATTTGCGTGAGAAGCCAAGTGAGCCAGCACACTTATTTTTACAGTACGTTAAAATCCCATTACAGGCATAAGTGCACAATGAATCATTTAAAAAATATATTCTTATGTTCTTTGTTCTGAATGTTGCATAATTATCATCATTTTCTTCGGTTTTATTTCATGGAGTTTGGCCAGGATCCTGGAGGAGAGGAGAAACTAAAGTTTGGAATAGGGGTTTCAGTCCTTTTTGGGTAGGATTAGGACACAAACAAACAAATAAACTTTATTTGGAAGTTGACCAGTGGTAATTGCTAACTTTGTTTTTTGCTTAAAGAAGGTAATTTTCTCCTCTGGGTTTTCTTGGAAGAGAATCCCCCAGTTTGAAGCTGA
Organism: Pedetes capensis; assembly: GCA_007922755.1. Lineage (NCBI taxonomy): Eukaryota > Metazoa > Chordata > Mammalia > Rodentia > Pedetidae > Pedetes > Pedetes capensis. Next base: position 71,810 of record VMDO01000878.1, read on the forward strand.
TAATGGTGGTATTTCAACAACCTCACCTTATATATGTGGTTACAAAGTTAAATTATCATGTGTGGGTCACTTTTTTTCCCCCCTAATACAGATTTTAGTTGCAATTAGTTTGGATCTAGGGAGTTGTGTTGTTTCTTTTGGTAGGTGGTAGTTTATTTTTGTGTTTAAAGAAACAAAGACATTCAGTTCAAGAGGAGGAAGAAATGAAACAAACTGCAGAGGGCTTTGAAAAATTCGACTGCATGATATAAAATGCAAGCTGTAGTACCAGGCCAGGAAAAAGACCAAACTCCTGAAATATTTGTGCAGTTCGCCTTCACTGTGCTAATGATTCTAGCAGTTTAAAAATGGACTTCTTGTTTATCAACAGCTGCTGCCCAAATTAATAGTTTACAATGAAAAACAAAAATGCTTTCAGCATTGGAAGCAAAGTCCGGGCACTGTCAGCTGAGTTACTAGGAAAGCAGAAAAGAGGGGGGAAACTTCGTGGCTGCTTTGGTCTCCCAAAGCCTTATTTATAAGAAACTGAAAGAAAACAGAGGCTGGGCTGGGGTGGGGGTGGAGAGCACACAGCCCTAACTCAGTGGTCTTCTAGTTTAAAGTCACTGAACGCATCTGTTTTTGTCTTTCCCGTCTTCCCCTTAAACTCCAAAGGATTGTTCCTTCAGAAGGTTCCGGCAGATCTAGCGGATTGTGTTAGCATTATGAGCTGTGTTTTGAAAGTCAGCGTTTGAGTCAGATGCACGGAGAGGAGCCCTCCAGCCTGTTAACTGAATAACGCATTTCCTGTATGGCCTGAATTTATTTGGTGGTTATGGTTGGGATTGCCTGGAGCACACACATGCACCATTGTGCAGCTTCGATGCATGTGGGCTGTGCCCTTCACTTTGAGCCTTGGTTTCTCCATCTGTAAACTGGGAGCTGTTTGATTGGATGATCATGGTCCCTTCCTGCTGTGATACTCCAGGATGCCACACTAACTGAGCTAAGGGAGTTGGGAAGGATCCAGGTGCGGAAAGAAGCTGCCTTTTCTCAGGCCAGATCATGGCCTTGATGTCTCTTTGGAAGTCTTGTCTGCTGAAAGTGAACACAAAAGAAATGGGAAGAGGGAGGTCCATTAATATTTATTGAGCACCCTACTGTGTGATCACATTTAAGTATGGCTAGCAGCCCTGTGTGGAAAGGAAAGGAGGCATTACTCTTAATTGTACAGATAGGGGAACTGCGGCTAGGAAAATGAAATGACTTGTCCAAGGTTGTGCGGGTAGTAAGTGCTGGACCCAGGAGTTTGAACTCAGGGCTGGCTGAAAGCAAGACCTGTCCGTTCCCCTCAAGCACACCACTCTCGAGGACCAGGCATTCAAATCCAAGCTTTGTGCCTGTAGCACGCTTGGGGAGGGAGCAGGGGGCTGCTTGAGAACCCCTTTCTGAGTCTCTGCTGACAGGCTGAGGTGTGACTTTAAGGGGAGACCAGTCGGTTAGGCACTGCCCCAGCCCACTGTGGCCATGGGAGAAGGGGAATGGTTCCCAGTGTGACTCTGGTCCTTAGGAGGCTGAGATCGCCAGCTTTGGAGGGTCCCATTCTCAGAAGCAGCAGCACCCCTGCCCCACTAGTCGTTGTGGGTTATAGGCCTTGTCTGAGTCCTCTCATGGTGTGGGGAGATTCCTGGCCCACGGCCTGGTTGGGATCACCCTTCTTCTGCTTCTGGGGCCATCTGATGGATAATTCCTCTGGGTGCCTCCACGCTGGGTTGGAGAGTAGATGCTTCCTTAAGCGTGGTGGCTGGGGGATCCGTTAAGCAATTATTTCTTTTTAATTAAGCACTTGGTGGGACGAAGAAGGGCTCAGGAGGAAACAGGCCACAGATCTGCTTGAGCTTGAGAGCCTGTTTATGGGAAGTGGGTCTTTTGCATTAAATGATGAACAAGCCAAATGATGCCCTGTGGAAGGCAAAGATGCCACTGTCAGGTTGAGGCTGTGGCCTTGCATCTGCATCCATGAGATGCACGTAAGTGTGTGTACTTTCAAGGAGCCAGACTTATTCCAAAGATGGAACTGCAGGAGGCTTTCTGCTCTCTATGTAGATGCTGGGTCTGAAACAGAGCAAATGAAGAAGCCTCGGGGATGGCCCTGCTTGTGATGTGGCCCAGATTCTTCCTATTTGTGTCTTTTAAGCAACCAGGTTACTTTTTTAGAAGTTGCTTTTGTTTTTAAATAACAGGTTTGCTGGAAATAGGGCTTTAGCAAGAAATAGGGAGGACCATAAACCTGACTTGAAAAAGACAGATTCCATTTGCTGTTCTAAGATCTCTGGAGGCCTGGAGATTGGGTTTATTTTGGAACGCTGCTGGACTATATGAATTACTTCTCTGAGCATTGGGTATTTAATACCTAGTAGAAGTTTGTATAAGAGCTGATGATGTATTTTGCCGACTTTCCAACCCTGTAAATAAATTACACGTGGCAGCAGAGGCTGCCAGGATCCACTGTGTCAATTGAAGCTTAATTTTTATCCCAAACCACTTAATACTTTTGTCCTAGCGAGCAGCGAAAGTTCGCCCAGCAGCAGGCCCATTCCAAGACGAAGGTGGCTCATAGAGCCTGTGCCCACATTTTTCCGTGGTTAAGTAGCCTCGCCGCTCTCAAGTCCAACCCTCAAGGCAGAGACTGATAATATAATTTTAAGTGTATCATAAAAATGAAACTCAATCGCTTCCACTCCCCAAACCTGTCTCCCTCCCTGTCTCTGGAGAAAACGGCTGAAATTATGTGTTTCATCTCAAGGCTGCCTGGGCATCTTATCTCATTTGAGTGCAAAGCCCAGGTAATAACGTTGGCATTTCCAGCGCGAAACAAAATAGGGGTTCTAATTTGGAGACACTATTAAATATTTCATGCTTCAACCAAACTCAATTCTTTTTCCCTATAATAAGTTTAAATATTAATTCTCTGGAATGTCAGATGCCTAAAGCTAGGCATTTAGTGATCCGCAGTTTCAAGTATCTCGAAGGTTTATGAAACAGGATATTTCACTGGGAGAGATGAGTAGTGTGTTTCAGAGATATCTGAGTTCAAGGCAGTGTCTTCTGATTTACTTTTTAAAGGGAAAAGGTCATAAAATAAGTTGCTTTATGTGCTGAAGGATTAAGTGGCTTAGGCTGAAATAACAGCAGGGTTTTACTGGTTTTCCCCTGTTATATTTTAACAATGCTTTTTGGGGGAGGGGGGTCATTTTCCCGCCTGCTTGTCTCCTCCTCCCTGGCCAGCCCACCCCCCCAGCCAGATGGCTTTAATTCTAACCAAATCCCATGCTGAGGCCAAATGATTGATCAAACAGTCATTTGTACTTACGTAGCGCTCTTTATGAGAACATCTCCCCACTGAACCTTCTCATCGGGCAGGCACTTCTTGGAGCCTTCAAATGGTGGATTTCAAGCGGATCAGGCAGATCAGGGGGCCTGAGAACCAGGGAGCTAGGGGTACAGGGTGGATGCAGAGTTGAAATCCTGGACCTCAAATCCTCCAAACTTCTTGCTTGAAACCTGTTATTTCCCATCCCAAACGGCACAGGTATCCAAGATTTCTAACTACAAGGACAAAAATCTTCCTACTGGCCTCATGTTAGAAGCTATATTTTTAGTGGGCATTGATGGAGAAGATATCTAATCAGTTTTAGGTATCTATTAGTTTTAAGAGCTCTTTTAAACATTTGTATGTTTTCAACCATTGCACACTGGCACACGTCTGTAGAGACATGGGTGTGTGCTATGGATTGTTCTTGGTATGTGCTTTAAAGATTTCTCCTGCAGTTATAGCTTGGCCTATCGATTGGTGTCCAGCTGGCCAGTGGGAAAAGCCTGAGCACTGGACCTTGCCTCCAAGGCCTCCTGCCAGCCCACTCCATCTCCCCATCTCTTGCTGATGCCTGTTTTGCTTTTTCCCTTTTCCAGCCTCAGACCTGGAAGTTTCTCTTTGTCCTTCTTTCCTTTTAACTTGGGAGCTTCTTTTTATTCATCTTTGTCCTTCCTTAAATCATTTTTTGGAACTGGTGGGAAAATAAATAGTTAATACTCAGATACTCACTGTTGTATCCTTGTGTTCAGTACCAAGTCTGGCTTGGATTAAGTGTCTCAGAGTTGTATGGGGTGCTGGTTGAGGTGATCAGGTTTGGATTGTGGCTCTGTGTACTAACTTAGGGACCTTGGGTCAGTCATTGAGCCTTCTGGGCCTCAATATTCTTATCTATAAATTGGGGATAATAATATTAATGATGTCAACAGGCTATAATGAGTATAGAATGAGTTAATGCACATATAGGTGTTTAAAAACAGACTGGTACGTGGTGATTGCTCAGTTAATGTAAGGATTACAATGATTGCCATTGTTACTGCTGCCTCATAACTGGTATCAGAACCTCTGGGAAGTGCTTTGCCTCTTTCCTTCCCACCCGACTAACCCTTATTACTCTTTACACCCAGCTCAAGTGCTGCCTTCTCCTAGAAGCCTTCTCTTTCCCCTGTTCTTCCTTCTGCTAAACACTGCTCACACTCTGTGGTGATGTTCTATTGACTTCCGTGTCTTTGAGGACAGGGGCAGCACAGGCCTGGTTCGTAGTGGGCATCCATGAAGATGGGGGCTGATGTCCATCCCAGGCCCTGCCAGCAAGGAGCCTGCAGCGTGTAAATGAGAGCGTGTTTGATGCTCCCGCTTTTCTTCCAAGGTAGGACACACGCAAGCTCTTGGCACCTTGAGGCTCCAGTGAAAATGTCCAGTGACCCTGAACAGGCAGGCCATGTTCTCTCTGCAGCATCATCTTGGAGTTCTTCCTAATGGGCTCTGCCCTGCCTTGCTGGGTCACCTCGGGTAAGTCTTCTCACTCTTCCAGGCCTCCCTTACCCACTCCCTGTTGGGAAGGGCTAGCTTCAGGGATCCCAGACTCCTCTGGTCCCAAGCGTTTGGAGCAGCCATTGCTGTAGGCCAGATGCAGGAGCTTGGGTATGATGGCAGCGTGGGAGGGACTGGCCACCACCCTCTTGGCCCTGACTGTGGGCATTTCCCGCTGCATGCTTGTCCTCCCTTCCAGACTCCAACACTATGACGTGGGTCTCATTTTGTGGTATAAAGAGTAGATATTGGTGGTTGCTACACATCTGACCCAGATTTCTGCATGAGGAAGAGCAACCTTGGACCAAGTCTTGGAACTGAGAGCCAGGAGCTGGACCCTGGTGCTCTCAGACTCTGCTGGAGTGGATATCAGTGTCCACACCTGAGATCTCCACTCCATATAGAGCCCCTGGGGACTATCTTGGCTTCCTGCCCCCTCTCTGGGCACCATTGTGGGCTCTGTAAACCATAAAGCTCTTTCAAACCATACTATTTTACTCAGACATATAAGTTCAGAGAGGCTACGCTACTTGCGCAAAGGTGGCCATGTGGCTTTGGAGTCAGAACTGGGTTCAGATCCTGTCACTGGTTTGACTTTGGGCAAGTTCACTGAACTTAGAACCTCTATCTTCATCTGTTAATTGGAAGTGAGTCCTGTCTAGAGGGTTGATATGGGGCTTGCAGAGCCCTTGGCTGAAGGACTGACAAGCGGCAGGCATATCAGTCATGAGGGGGTTGCTGGTCTCTCTGAGGGGCAGAGCTGGGACTGGGACCCAGGCTGTCTCTGTCTGCTGCTGTCCCTTCCACACTGCAGTCCCCTACCCCTTAGTCCACTCTCTTTTGTGGTGGAATTTGGAGAGGAAGGATGTTGGAGTCAGGCTGAGGTTCAAGCCCCAGTAGTAGTGGAGGACACAGATCTGGTTGGCTGGCGTCTTGGCTTCACTGAGGGATGGGGGAAGGCCAAGAGCAGCCGTCTTTGCTGAGGTGGGTGTGGGCATCTTCATCCCGACTCACTGACTGGGCTCCGTCCTGCATCCGTCTGAGATTTGCACACAACTGGTGGTGACCCTGGTGTTCAGTAGGATGGAGTAGGGGCTCTTCCGTCTGGTGGGTCCGGGCAGACCCTGCCCCTTGCCTGGTTTAATGGGCTAGGAGTTGCTATCTGATTCCAGCTTCCTACTGATTTACCTTCATTCCTCCTCCCAAATTTAAGGTCCTCATTTTACAGATGAGGAAAACAGGCCCAGAGAGTCTGAGTGAGTAACCCAAAGTGCGAGAGCTGGCAAGTGGCTGCAGGCCAGCCTTCCCCTTCTCCACTCTTTGCCACCTCCTGGGGTTCCACTCACTTAAAATCTGAGCTCTCCTCACAATCGAGAAGCTGTCTCCTCCAGCCAGAATTGACCTTGCCCTCCACCATCTACTGACTGCCTTTTGTCATTCTTCTCTCAGGAAGAGTCCGGTCTTGCAGGGGCTTGGCTCTGCGGGTTCCTCCCCCTGAGACTCCTTGAAGGCAAGGTCTGTGACACACACATCTCTGACTTGCTGGTGGCATGGTCCAGAGGATGCAGCGAATGCAGGGCCCCAGTGGGGATTATCTGTTCCTCTCCAGTGAAAGTGAGCCTCTGGGACATTCCCAAGCAGATTTCCAGTACAGCAGCCAGAGTGACACGCAATTTCTAAGCTTCACTTCCTTGTTTGTAAAATGGGAAGAACATCCCTGCTTTGCCAGTTAGGGGAATGTGGGATTGAGGGTGTGGGAATGTCCTGAAAGCAGGGAGGGCTGTCCTTGCCTGTGGTTGGTCCACTAGTTACTGATTGCCTCCTGTGTTTCAGGTATGGGGTTCAGTTCTAGGACACCATAGCAGCCTAACAGAGCCCTCACCTTCACAAAGCTCATAGCCTACAAGGCAGGGGGATGGTGAGCAAGTGCTTTCACAATCCCTCCTGGGCTGATGGGGTTCCCAGCCCTCCTCCGTGCCGCTCACCGCCTTCTCACTTGCCTTTCTGTCCTGAGTCTGCTCCTGTCCTCCAGCCAGTCTCAGCCTGGTGACCATAGACAATTTGTCTGAGCCACGGTTTGCTAAGTGTAAAATGGAAACGTTTGCCAGCTTCCTTCGCCAGGGTCAGGTGAGGATCAGTGAGGTCAGGGTGGGAGAAACCTCTGTGGGTGGCTGACTGCTGGGGCCTCTGAAAACAGGTGGGACCTGAGGTCTGCAGAGCAGCCGTCTGCAGGCTAGTCTGTTTGTGATATCCAGTGTTTCTAGATCCTACCTGCTTAAGCTTCTTTCAGTGGCTCCTGTCACTGTGTACTCAGAATATAGAAGAGCTATTTGCCAGCGAGGGGTGGAGTCCAGCAAATTCCCGTTGCTTGGTGTTGGTGGAGCAGGTAGGGTCCTGGGAGCCCTGAAGACCCTTCTCCTTGTCCTTCTCATCCTGATCATTGTCAGTGTCCTACAACCGTCATTTACTGAGTGCTGCCAGGCACTTGGTCAGCCTTTTTTTTTTTTTTAAATGAACTGTTTTAATCTTACAACCACCGTGTGATGTGTAAATACGCATTCATAAGAATATTTATGGCTATTTAAATACGATTAAATAAAGCTAAAAATTCAGCCATTTAGTCATATCAGCTTTATTTTAAGTGTTCAGTGGGCACATGGTAGTGGGTATCATATTGTTAGGTTAGGTGCCACTGAGTCAGGTGTGACTCACAGTGACTCTGTGTACAACAGAATGAAACACTCCCAACACTGTGCCATGCCCCACACCATGCCTGTACTTCTCTGCTATTCATAGGGTTTTAGATGGCTGATTGTCTTGGGATTGTTTTAGGAGCACACTGTCAGGTCCTTCTTCTGTTTTTGTGGTGCTGGGGATTTAACCCAGGGCCTCAGAGCATGCAGAGCAAGTACTCTATCAACTGAGTTAAACCCCTGCCCACAGTACCATATTGGACAGTGCAAATATAGAACATTCCTATCATCACAGACAGTTCTGCTGGATACTGCTAGTGTGGAATATCATTCTTTACTCATTTATTCATCACACACTGCCTGATGCCCTCTCATACTCTAGGCTCTTTGTCCTTGGCCTCTGCCTTGAGGAACATCTATTTAAGAGGATAGGTAGGTGGATATACCAGCTTTCTAGTCAGATGCTGGTTCCCAGGCCTGGCTTTTCTGTTGGGAATGCAGATGGGAGTCCCCGGGTCTGTCCTCTCACAGTTCACAGAACAGCACTGATCAGAAACATCTAGGCAGGCTTCCTTGAGAGGTGGTACCATGGCCAGGCCCTGGTGGGTAGGCTTGCTGGTTGCCTGGGAAGCAGCCCAGAACCCTGGTTCCTGCAAGCCTGTCCCTGAGCTGAGAACATGCCACTATTGAGGCTGTGAAATAGTTTAGACCGAAATGGTGGGATTTTTTTTATCCTTATACGTTCCTGACTTCCAGCAAATTACTTGATTTTATTCCTAATCCTTCTTTGGGAGGTGGCTGACCCTTTTGAAGATAATTTAAATTATTAATTCTTTTTTCCCACTTATGTAAGTACTACGTACTTATGGTAGAAAATTTGGAAACTACAGAAACATGTTGTTGTTGTTGTTAGTTGCCATCAAATCGGATTTGACTCATAGTGACCCTAAGTACGGTAGACCAAAATACTGTCCAACACTATGCCATACACACGATGTTTTTATGTTTGATGCCATTGTTGCAGTCACTTCTCATTTTGAGTCATGCTGTATCCGCAAAAGGAGGGCACAAGGGCTTTACTCCATTCCTGTCATTAAGTTCTACTCTACTTTGAAGAGGCAACTCCTCCTTAGCGGTTTCTTGAATGCCTTCCAGCCTGGAAGGCTCATTTTCCAGCACTATATTTGACAGTGCTTCTCTGCTATTCATAGCGTTTTCAATGGCTAACTGTTTTGGGAGTGGGCTCCTGGGTCCTTCTCCCTAGTGTGTCTTAGTCCAGAAGCTCAGCTGAAACATGTCCACCAAAGTATCTGAAATACTAGTGGCATAGCTTGCAGTATCATAGCAGCATGCAAGCCCCCACAGCATGACAAGCTGACAGACACATAGGCGATAGACACATAGAAAGATGGAGTAATACTTGCTTATAATCTCATCCCTAGCAATATCTTATTATTTATAGTTTGGTATATTTTAAAGTCTTTTTTCTATGCTTAATTGTATATTAAATAAAAAAAAAATTTTTTTTTAAACAGTGTCTCACTGTGTAACCAAGGCTGCCTTGGAACTCACTATGTAGACCAGGCTGGCCTTGAACTCACATTGATCCTCCTGACTCAGCCTTACAAGTGCTGGGATTGTAGGTGTATGGCACTACACCCAACTATATTTTTTATATCATTGTGATCTAACTGAATATAGTCCTGTAACTTATTTTTAAACTTGACATTCTAACATAATAAGCCTTTTACACATTACTAAAATTCTTTGTAGACATCCAAAAATATATTGAACTTTTTTGAATTTGTTAGATTATTTTGAATAGGTAAAGCATTAAAATGATTCCAAATTTGGAAGATCTTCCTCTTCTTTCACCTGTCCTTGGCTCCCCACTCTCCAAACTAGTGATGCCCATGGTTTTTCCTGGCCTTTCAGAGATCATTTATATTCCCACAAACAAATGCATATCTATTACTTGTATAGGCATAGTGCTTAGAATTCTTCAGCATTTCCCCTAGTAGAGACAGTGCTGTAGTAAATATCTTTCTGCAGTCTTCGTTTGCATCTCTATCCTCCTAGGATACTCTTATTCAAGAGAAACTTACTAGGCTAATTGGTAGTGACATGTTACTAGGTAGACCTTTAGAAGGTTGCATCAATTTTCACGACTGCAGACAGCACCTTCCCAGAGAACATACTTACCTGAATCTTTACCAGAATTTCAAAATATCTTTCCTAATTCGAAGGTAGAAATGACTTCTGGTTATTATTTCATTTTTTAAATTACTCTGATTATTAGTGTGGTGGAATCTACCTTGTATGTTGATTCTCAGTTTATATCTATTTTGCAAATCAGTATTTATGTTAGGGTCTGAATATTTTACTTATAAAAGTTAAAAATCAATGTCTTTTGAAATGGTCTTATGAGGAACACAAATGCTTTGTTTATATTTGTTGCTAATATTTTTATGAATCTGTTATTTAAGCAAAATTCTTTATAATGATTTTATAACAAAAAAATTAAAAATTTTTAGATAGTCATATCTCCTAGATATTTGTTGTTATTTGCGGTAACTTATTAATGGTCTAAAGTCAATTTTAATTTTTGGCAAAGTGATGCCAAACATAGCTTTTTCAATAACCTAATGCAGTAGGGCCTTCAAGAGAGCCCTGTTCTTCATTGTCACGCTGAGAGGGAGCTGCCTTTAGCCAGGGTGGTCATGATGCCTACCTCCAGGGGGCGCCAGTTATGTGGACTTGTGTGACAAGGTGGCTGTGTGTTAGATTCATTTAGCTGTTGTGTTCTAGCATTTTCTCTCATACATCTCAATGACAAAAATAAAATCAGTAGTAGCTGACGCTCCCACAGTGCCCCCCAGTCCACTCATGCTTTCTGCACATGGCAAACATAATTCCTTTGGTTCCACCAACAACCCTGTGGAGATATTCCTCTATTCTCTCTGATCTATAGATGAAGAAATAGACCAGAGAGGGAAAACAACTGGTTCAGATTTACACAGCTGGCCAGTGGTGAGGATTAGACCTCTCCAAAAAAGAATTCTGCCTCTGTGTTGGGGCACAGTGCGCCCCTGCCCACTGGTCCTGCTATGACAGATGAGGATCTAGCTCTCTGTGGTGTTCCCTCCTCAGTCTCCCCCTGCCCTAGTGCCTTGAGGCACTTTGGTTGAACTAGTGCACACTGGGACTGTGTGCAGGTCAGTGGGAATTGCCTCTCTTGGTTCTGGCAGAGGTGGAAGACAACAGGTATGATGGCAGTGCTGGTTGCCTCGTTTCATCCTGAAGTGGGACTTTAGGTGCCTGCCACGCTCAGCTGGCTGGAGAGCCTGGCCCAGCATGCCCTTTGAAGGGAGGGAGGGGTAAAGGAGGAAGAGTCCATGGAGGGGGTTTCTTTGCAGAGAGTCCTGAGGGACTGTGATGTGTTCTCCACTTACCCTCACGCCAGGTGGTGGGAAGGGGTCACTTCTTCCTCATGTAGCACAGGAAACCCAGTTGTATGGGGACCAGGCAGAGAGCAGGGCACAGGTGGGAAGCTGGAGGAATGGCTGGTGCGTCCATGGGTGAAGATAAGAAGGCAGGCAGGCTGTGGCTGTGGCTGTGGTCTGGTGGCAGGGTGAAGAGAAGCTACACGTTGTTTCTACTGACAGCCAAGATGTGTTTCAGGGACCTGCATGGTGATATTTTTCTTTTCTTTTCTTTTCCTTTCCTTTCCTTTCCTTTCTTTTCTCTTTTTCTTTCTCTTTATTTCTTCTCCTTCCGGTCCTTCTCCTCCTTCTCCTCCTCCTCCTTCTTTTCTCTCACTGTCTCTGTCTCTGTCTCTGTCTCTCTCTCTCTCTCTTTTGTGGTACTTGGGGGTTGAAGCCAGGGCCTTGCACATATTTTGCAAGTGCTCTATCATTGGGTTGCACCCTCAGGCCATTTTTAAAAAACTTTTAAGACAGGGTCTTGCTAAATTATGCAGGCTGCCTCTAGCCTCTAAGAGCGATCCTCTTGCCTCTGTCTCCCAAGTCACTGGGATTACAAGTGTGAGCCACCGTTCCCGGCCCTGGTGGTCATTTTCAAGCCAACGCTGCCCAAGAGGGCTTCTTGCGAGGCAGAGGCAGGAGACTTGGGGTGTCCCATGGGACACACTGGTGAGGCAGCTGTCTGCCAACCAGGGAGCCTCCCAGGAATCCACAGAAGGGACCTGAGAGAGTTCAGGGGGCACACAGCCTCTGAGTTCAGAGAGCTCCTCTGTGCCTGTTGCTCAAGGGACAGAGATAGGGGCCTGGATGACCTCCACCCTGCCTGGCTCCAGTGAAGGCAGGCCTGGCTGGGAGGGGGGAGGAGCTTGACTGTAAGTGGAGTTCAGAGTTGAGATCATCAATCTGGATGGGATGTCTTAATTCCTAAGCTTGAGACTGTTCTTGGGACTGTAAGATGCTTTATAATCTAAGAGCAGATCCAGAGAGTTAAGGGGACTTCCAAACTACCAGCGACTCCACAGGGGTGGGGTCAGGGAACAAGTCTGCAGATGGGATTTTGAAAGAGCCAGGGGGAGGGGCAGGTTGGGGTAATGATGTTCTTTTCTTTAGTACCTTGGGAGTCCACTTTCTCAGCCTGGTGGGTACATTTGGGACAGGTTATCAATCAAGTTATGCACCCTGGGAACTTTTCCTCTCTGATGCAATGTTTTGTTTTTCTGAGATTAAGTATGACTTCTTTTTTCATTTGCTTTGCTTTATGTTGGGATCTAGTACCATTTTCCCCTAAGCACTCCATCAGTCTGCCCGCTGCATGCAAGGCTTGGTTCTCCGTGTATCACACATCCTGGCTTGTGTAGTCAGAAAAGAGATTTTATTTAAAGGATGCTAGGTGGCCCTCAGAACGTCCTACTGAGGCTGGGAAACTGCATAGCCAAGAACCCTACCCAAAGCCACCACAGGCAGTCCGGGGGAACACTGTCGGGCCAGGATGTGTGGTGTGCCCTGCTGCTGTGGGGCTGCGGCTCATATTCTGTGCCAGGATGGCTTTGAGCTGTCCCCCAGAGTCGTGTTCTTCTAATCAGTGTTCTGACGGGCAGAGCCTGTGTCTCTGTGCTCCTGCCATGGTTGCAAGGGGACCTGGGAAAGCAAGGGGTGGTTTTACTCAAAAGATTGTCATTCAGCACCTACTGTGAACAAGGTACTCTTCTAGATGCTGGGAAAGCAAAAAAATAGGCAAAAAATGTCTGTACCCACAAAGCTCACAGTTCCAGGACCACAGTCATCCAATGAACAAGTTGAATATAAAGTTTAGCAAATGATGGTACAGAGTGGGGAGTAAGAACAGGGAGGAGGACCAAAGGCCTGCCGTTTGGTAGTGTGGGGGATAGAGTGATATGAACAGAGTCCCAGCACCTGAGGGATCTAGCATTGTCAGTTTCTCTGTGTGTTTGTGTGTGTGTGTGTGTGTGTGTGTGTGTGCGCGCGCGCGCGCGCGCATGCACTCATTTGGCTGAAGTGGGGAGTCTTACATCATAAGGTGAGTAGTTTTCCCAGTAAAAAGAAAGAGATTCAGATGCTAGGCACCAAAAAAGAAAGGTGAATGCCCTTTATATTATGTTTTCCTTTTTCTTAGTTTCACCTGCAATTTGCTAGGGCAAAGGTAAATGAGGAGATATATCTGAAAGGGGCTCATTCCTGATAGTGGGTTGCCTAGGTAATTTTAATAAGAGCTAAACTTTAAATTCCATGTTGCTGTGATGCCAAAAGGTATGCCAGCAGAATTCTGATACGAGCAGGACCACCCATGGTGGGCAGGTTTCAGCTGAGCTTCCAGACTGAGACAAACTAGGGAGAAGGACCTGACAGCCCACTCCAGAAACAATTGTTGTTGTTAGGTGCCGTCAAGTTGTCTCCCACTCATAGCGACCCTTATAGGGTTTTCAATGGCTGATTGTTTCGGGATTGCCTAGAGAGTGGGTTGTCATGTCCTTCTCCCGTTTTTGTGGTGCTGGGAATCAAACTTGGGACTTCAGAGTCAGCAGAGCGGTGCTCTACCAACTGAGCTAAATCCCAGTCCCAGAAACAATTAGCCATTGAAAACCCAAAGAATAGCAGAGAAGCACCGCCAAATATAGTGCTGGAAAATGAGCCACCCCAGGTGGAAGGCATTCAAGAAATGACTGGGGGAGAATTGCCTCCTCAAAATAGAGTTGACCTTAATGACGAGAGTGGAGTAAAGCTCCTAGGACCTCCTTTTGTTGATGAGGCACAACTCAAAATAAGAAGAAACATAGTGGCTATAATAATGGGCTCAAACATGAAAAGATTGTGTGCTTGGCACAGTGTTGAGGAGTGTTTCACACTCTGTTACACTCAGGGCCTCTGTGAGTTGGATCTGACTCCATGGCATCTAACAACAAAACAAAGCTTTAAGTGCTTACTGTGTGCTAGGCACTGTTCAAACTGCTTTGCGTGAATTAATTTATCTTCACAACCACCCATTGAAGGAGGTAGTAGGAATCATTGTGATGCCCATTTTACAGGTGAGGAAACTGAGACCCAGTGAGGTTAAGGAATTGGCTGTGGTTACACAGCCAGGATTCAAACTTAGGCTATCTGGCTTTAGACTGACTGACTGTCTTTCTTTCTTTCTTTCTTTCTTTCTTTCTTTCTTTCTTTCTTTCTTTCTTTGCAGTACGGGGTTTGAACCCAGGGCCTCGAGCTTGTGTGCTTTAGACTTACTTTCTTTTCTATTCTTTTCTTTTCTTTCTTTCTTTCTTTCTTTCTTTCCTTCTTTCCTTCTTTCCTTCTTTCCTTCCTTCCTTCCTTCCTTCTTTCTTTCCTTCCTTCCTTCCTTCCTTCCTTCCTTCTTTCTTTCTTTCTTTCTTTTCTTTTCTTTTCTTTTCTTTTCTTTCTTTGCAGTACTGGGTTTGAACCCAGGGCCTCGAGCTTGTGTGCTTTGCAAGTGCTGTACCACTGATCTGCACCCCCAGCCCTTTTTTTTTTTTTTACTTTTTGAGACAGGGTCTTGCTAAATTATACAGACTGCCTCTGGTTGTGAACTTTCGATTCTCCTACCTCTACTTCTCCAGTCACTGGGATTACAGGGGATGCCACCCCTGCGCCCAGCTCTGGCTTTAGCCTTAATCCTGTAAGAGTTTTGAAGGTAGTGTCCCATTGTCTTCCAGCTTCCTGCATTGTTGCTGAGACATCCAACACCATGCTGATCCCTGATACTTTGTATAGATTCTGCACACCCCTCCCCTAACCCATCCCACCTGTTTACTAGAACAGTGTTTGCAACTTTTTTTGGCATCAGGAACTGGTTTTGTGAAAACAATTTTTCCATGGACTGGGCAAGGGGGAGGTTTTGGGATGATTGAAGCAATGAAGTGCAGCTGTAAATACAGGTGAAACTTTGCTTGCTTGCCTGCACTCACCTCCTGCTGTGTGACCTGGTCCTTCACAGAGTTTAGGGACCCCTGTTCTAGAAGGTTCCTGGATATTCTGTGTGTCTTTGGTGTGATGAAAATTTCCAATGATGTACCTTGGTGTGGGTTTTTCTCATTAATCCAGCAGGGTACTCTTTGAGCCCTTTCTTCCTGTAGACTCATGACTTTCAGTTCTAGACATTTTCTTAATTGCTACTTTGAATTTTTCCTTAGACTAGAGCTCTGTTGTCTTTTCCTGGAAATCCTGCGGGGTTGCATGTTTGGCTTTCTGTATTAATTCTCCTAACTTTCTTATCTTGTTTTCTAATGCCTCTGTCTTTGTCCTTTTGATCTGTTTTCTGAGAATTTCCTTGACCTTATCTCTCACTTGAGTTATTTTTAGTTTGCAAAAGTACTGTTGGTTTCTGACGGTGCCTTTTCATGCATCCTGTCTGTTTGTGGACACAGTATCTTATCCTATCTCTCAGAAGAGCTTTTAGGATGTTAAGCCATCTTTCCTCCTATTCCTGGTGTTCCTGTTTTCCATTTATTGATTGTTTGGTCTTGTTCTTCCAGGTTGGGGGTTTTCTTGCAATTCTGGTCTTCTGGCCTCATGAAAACACCGGTGCTCCTGACCCACCCCTTTCCACTGACTCTTGCCCCTTGAACCCTTGCTTCCCCTCTCCTAGACTCGAGCCCATGGTTGTAAGCCTCCTTCCCAGACACCTGCAGCCTCGGCCTGGTCTTCCTCTGTTGTGTTCATGGTCAGGCCCCTGCCCTGCCCTGATTAGAACTGATGTGCCTGAACCTGTCTGTCAGATGGTGCTGAGCAAACTCAGCCCCGATGACCCAGTCTAAATTCAAGAGCTCAGAGCTCGAGGGTGCCCCCAGGCCTTGCCTCCCTACCTCTTTGGGGGGCCCCTTCATCCACAGCCAGACTGTCCCAGTGTCTTTTCATCCATCCTTTCTCCTTTCTTCCCTTATTGACTCCACTCCGGTGCTGAGTTTCGCCCTCAGCACACAGATGTTCTCCACAGCTGCCGCTCCCTCGCTCTGCTCTGCCCTGCCTGTCCCCCTCACTTCCCTTCCTGCTGCGGTCTATCCACAGATTGCACATGTTGGGGTCCCCCTGGCCCTCATATGGCCAGTCCTAGCCATCACCACTTCCATTTCACTTGACCCCATGGGTCACCCAGCTGCCTCCCTGCAGCAGCTGCCTCTCCCCGCTGCCCTGTGCTGGCGGCTCTGCTTCTCAGCGCTGACTATTCTCTGGGCTAAGTCTGCATCTCCAACACCACCCTGTGGCCCATACCCCTCCTGGCAGCCCTCTCCTGGCTGTTGCAGGGTCTCCTCATTCATCTCCCAGATGCCACCCTTGTCTCTAGGTATCCATTCTGTGCCCAGTAGTTAGTGGAAATATGACTTAAAATGGCAACAATGCCGCAGCCCCTTCTAGCTAAAGTCCTCCACCTGCCTTTTTTCTTCTGCCACCCTGGCCTGCAGGGTGACCCTGACCTTTGCATCACCGTGTCTCTGTGGCTGCACCTGGGCCTTGCTGGCGTGTCAGTCCTGTGAACACAGTAAACCCGTCCCCTCTGTGGGGCCTTTGCATGTCCTCTTCCCTCTGCTTGCTCCTCCAGCTCCCTCCCACGGTGGACTCAGGTGTGCTCTGAGCGTCACTCCCAGATTCCCTCCCTGACCACCGAGGCCCTTTGTGTTATTTGGACTCCCCCCAGCCTTGTCATCACGCAGTAGTTCGTTGTCCGTGGTCATCCTTTGCTCTCAGCAGTGAGAGCTCGGTGAGCAGCAGACCCTCGCGGGGCCTAGCGTTGTGTTTACAGCAGAGTTGGCCTTGACCCCCAGGGAGGTGGCACCTTCCTGCTGCCCCCATCGACCCTAGCTGTGTTCACACACTGGGTGTCCACCTCCCAGGGAGCAGGGCCACATTTCACTCAACTGTGTGTCATCTTGGGCTTAGGCTTGGCACAGCACGAGAAGATGTTGGGCACTCTTTGCAGGAGCAGGTGTGCTTCCTGCTAATCTGGCACAGGTTTTCGTGCTGCCTGCTGCTGGTACAATGGAAAAGATGGGGGCAGGAGTCAAACCTTCATGGCCCTGAATTTTCACCATCTTGAGGATTGGGGTGCTGTGTAAGAGCTCTCTCTGTTTTCCCTTTGTAAAATGGGATGCTAGTCCATGTCTCCACCGCACTGAGCAACAACAACAAACAGTCCATGTCTGGGCTCTTGTGAGGCACAGGGGAGGCATTAGGTAGAACTTTTTAAAAACACTTCTTGACGAAGCATGTCTGTGGAACCAACACTGTGTCTTGTGACCCTCCTGCCCGCTGTCCTCATGTCCAGGGATTCCCCTCCTATTTTTCTGTCTGTCTGTGGCTCCTCCTGGCTACCTCTAGGTCTGCCCATCCACCAGTCCCCACTTGTGAAGCACCTGTGTGCTGCACTCACATATGTTCTCAGGTTCGCAGAACTCAGGTCATCTTTCAGCAGCCTGTGAGGTACCTGGTGTTCTGCTACTGAAGATGAATGGCTGGCTTGTGCTGCCTGCATTCTCTCAGGCTTGGCTCAGTCTCCAGCCAGCTTTGGACCTTGTGTGTCTTTAGCATGGCAACAAGACCCAAATTGCTATATCCAGTTTATCTTCTCTCACTTAGTAATTTTAGTAGAGAGAGGAAGCTGGAGAGATAGAAGGAAATAGGGAATGGTCTTGGGAATTCCCTTTCTAGCCACATACCCCAATGTCTGGAGTGTAGGTGGCAGTCTTATGAGGAAGCTCTAAGGCCTCAGGGACTGGGCGTCCTTTTATAGGAGGCTGTCATAAGCCCCATGGATGAACTAATTTCTTTCAGGACTGGTTAGATACAGACTTAGGTGCTGGGGTCCCTTTTCCCCCTCTTTAAAAGACTTTTTAAAAGTCTTTTCTGCCCCATCTCTTTTCTTTCCTTCTCTCTTAGGCTCTAGAGTGTCTTCTGTTTCTTTTTATACTTTGCTACCTGTATTTCTGTTGCCTTCTCTGTTTCTGTCCTTTTTGAGGTCTTTAATATACTTTCTCTGCTTTTGACTCTCTCTTTTTACACCCTGAATCTTTCCATACCTTTCCATCTTGGCTTCCCTGTAGCTCACTTTCTCTGTGTTTCTCCCTTCCTTCTGTCTGCTTCTGCCTTCCTGGGTCCGTAGTCACACTTGGGCTCCTGGCACCTGCATTCTTGGCAAGTGCTACTTTTTAAAAGAAGACCCATGTCTTAGCCCAGGGGTTGAGGTGGTTCTTCCCTGCGCCTGAACTGCCTAAAATCAGAGGCTGGTAGGAGCAGCCTGGGCTTCCTATGGGCCCATCCTGGGTGAGGGGGCAGGAGGCAGGCTCTGGGATTGAGCTGAGGTGATACCCGTGACCTGTTCAGTTAGAGGAAACCAACTAAACCCACCTGTGTGTGCGTCCTCCAGGGCCTCCTGGGAGGGAGATGGACTTGGAAGAGGCTGCTCATTGTGATCAGTGCTACAGTCCACCTTGCTGAGTCCTGCCGCGAGTGCAGGGGCCTCAGCTGCCGATTGCCTGAGCCAGCCTTTGAAGGGAGAGGAGGCCCTTGACTGGATGATGGGCAGGGAGCAGACATCCTAGGCTCCTGCGTCCCTCAGGGTGACTCCAGGCCTGCAGTGGCAACACCCCTGTTGGAAACACAGAGTCTCAGCTTCACCCAGTCCCGTTGCACTGAGAGCAGCTTTGTAGCAGGTCCCAGTGGTTCCTGTGCACTTCAGAGCTTGAGAAGCACTGCCCTGGGCAAAGACTGTGCAGAGCCTTCCAGGGGGCTTCCAGCTGCTGTGCTGGGCACTGGGGAGGAATTTGGTGTTGCTGGAGCAGAGATGTGGCTGAAAACTGTCTGGAATGAGGCTGGAAAGGAAGATTGGACGTACCTTGTGCTGGTCCTTGAATGACCTACTAAAGACGAGAAACGGAGCTGGGGCCGTACCTGCACATCCAGACCCACAGACCCTGAGGCTGCCATGTCAGTGAAGGCCTTTAAGGATCATCAGCTCCTTCCTTCCCATTAGATGAATGGGGACACGGAAGCCCAGAGACCCCAAGTGACTTGATTAAGGCCACACAGCAAGTCAGAGGAGAGGCTGGAGTTAAAAAAAAAAAACATACTACATGGCAGGCATTGAACCAAATGATTCTCCTTGGGCTGATGCAGTTCATTCCCCTACAGTAATCTCCATTTAATAGGAAACTGGGGCTCCGAGAAGTGAAGACACTAGTGGCAGCCAGAGTCGGGCCCTCTGCTCCTGGGTGACTGCAGGGCCTGAACTCCCTGCTGCTGTTCTCCACCTACCTGGAGGGTAGGCAGGCCAAGGGGAGCTTCTGCCTGGAGGCAGAGGGAGGCCTCCAGAGTCTGGGAAGCAGGGGCAGGACGTAGGGGGGCTGGGTACCAGGAAGATCACGCTGGTATGGTGGTCACTAAGCTCTTCATGTGAACTTGCATGGCTAAGCTCCTCTTTGTTCCCCAACTGTTGGGTTCTAGTCGAGGGTCTCAAAGGTCCAGTCCCTTCTGAGTCTGACTTTGTGTGTGTTGTACTGTGATTGCAGAGGTGCTGGTAGGTGGCTAAGCCATGGAACCACAAGTGTTTTCCTGTGGCCTGTAGTAGGGTGTGGGTAGTTTGAATCAGAGAATCTTAGGGAAAGGAAGGCAGAGGGTGGCAGTCATGGTGGGGAGGGCACTGACCAGCCCTTCCAGCCTGGCCACCAGGGCTGGCTCCACCTCACATCTGATCCTAGTTAGGGAGCCTGTGTAAAAGTTACCTAAACATCAGTCTAATTACTCTGTTTAGGAACATTCGCATGCATGGAAGGGTGCCTGGCACCGGCTTCCCACATGTGCTGGGGGTCTGTGGGAGGCACCGCGTTTGCACGAGCGTGACAGGCACAGTGGCGACACTTTGCAGCCACCCGGCTGGGGGAGCCTCCCGTCCAGGGTTCAGGAGCCCTGGCAGGCAGAGCGTAGGACTGATTGTAGGGAGGAGCGTGTTGAGAAGCTCATCTGCCCTGGGCCTGGTGTTCCTGTTCCCTCGAGGAGCACGCGGAGCCTCAGGGAGTCCATAACCGAGGGCATGATCTGGAGTCAGCCTGGCCACTCCCTGAGTGCTCACAGGCCAGCCGTGTCACCTCTGTGAGCCTCTGTTCATGGGTCTAAGCCCACCTGCCTTGCAGTCCTCTTGTGAAGACAGTGAAATGAAGCCTGCCAGATGCGAAACGCATGGTGAGTGAATACTGTGGCTGTGAGCTGCTCACTTCGTGAAACATACAAAGCGCCAGGCTGCTTATCTCACTTCACACTGGGTCAGGGAGGCGCCTCCCGGCCCCCAGCTGGAAGGGATGGTGTCTGGGGTCTGAGCAGGCGCTGGGCAGCACCAGGACTCTTTGGAAGAGGGAGCCCTTCTCTGAGCTGGATGGACAGGCAGAGCGGGTGGGCGGCTGGTGGGCTGCCAGTGGGTAGGCAGCAAGCTGTCATCCTCAGGGAAGCTGTGATGAGGCCTCGGTGACTTGTGCCCCTCCTGCCTGCTGTCCTCATGTCCAGTGTTTCCCCTCCTGTCTTTCTGTCTGTCTGTGGCTCCTCCTGGCTACTTTGAGGTCTGCCCATCCACCAGTCCCCTAACAATAAAACTGTTACCCATGTAGCTGGCTGCTGTCCTTTCAGCCATCCAGCCCCAGACCTGTCTTCTTGCCTGTTGGACACCCGCCCATACTTTCACCCAGTCACCAATTAGGTATTTGTAAGCTCAGCGAAATGCTGTGCTCCTCTTGCTTTGACCTGAGCCACACAATGATGAGCCAGAACTGCCACTGTGGGGTGTGTGAGGCTGTCCTTGATATCAAGGAGGGCCCATCAGGTAGCACTTCTGCCTTCCTTTAACCCTGTGGAGGTCATGGCCAAAAATATTACAGTGTAGATCGTGTATATTCCAGAGATAAATTCATTACTAGTATGTGCTGAAATGCAAACAAACAGAAAACCTAAAACTAAAACTAATGGCTTAGACATTTTGGTTTAACGCTAGTCATCTACAAACGTGCAGCTAATCATGACCTTGAACCTATGCACCTAATATACGTAACAATATATATATTTTTTTAGAAATTTTTAATGTACATCTTAATGTGTTTCATTTTGACAGGCTTTTCATTGTGACATTTCCATATATGCATTTTGATAAACATTATTCATATAGGTTACCCCTAACCTACCCCTATGCTTCCCCCCCTTCCCATCTAAGTTTCCCATCTAAGTCTTCTCTTTTACTTAGTAGTTTTTTTCTATATGTCCTTGGGTTCCAGTTCTGTTTAAGATAGAAACTTTTCCTGTAGTGGTCTTTGTTTTTATCTTGTTAGAACAATTACATGCGATTTCTAGTCCATTTATATTGACATCATTCTTATCTCCCCGCCCCTTTATTATGATCCGACCTTTGAATAGGATTTTTCCTTCTTGTAATTTTGAATCAGCTCCCTCATATGAGTGAGAACGTGTTATTTCTCTTTCTGAGCTCGTGTTCCTTCACTCAAAATAATTTTCTCTAATTCTATCCATTTTGCTGCAAATGACCTTATTTCATTTTTCTTGATTGCTGAGTAGTATTCCATTGTGTATATATACCATAGTTTTTTTTATCCATTCTTCACAACAACAAGTACGTAACAATATTTAAGAAGTTGATTTGTATCTCTCAGAGGAGCTTGGCCCTCTGCCGGGTAAATGATGAATCAGGTCAGAGAGTAAATCGGAATGAGTCTTCCCAGTTATGCACTTGCTCGTCCATTTACTCATTTACTCATTTATGGATTCATGCTCTCAGCTGTCTAACCTACTCACCCATTCTTATAACTACCCATTTCGCCCTCTGACTGCCAGGAACCATCGAAGCATCCTGCTGCCTTTCAGCCTCCGGCTCTCCACTGACTCATTCACCTTCATACCATTAATAGGATCCCACATGTGTTAGGCCCTGTGTCGCGTCTGGAACACTCACCTGTAGATGGCTTGGGTCAGCTGAGGTACTTGGACTTGATTTTAAAGTCCCATCTAGCTCTGACATTCTGTAATACACAGAAGCAAAGGGCAGGTCTCCTGTTCTCATTTATTCAGCAAATCCTGATGCTTAACAAATATGGAGTGCCTACTGGGCACCTAACACTTTTCTAAGCAAGGGATACTGAGGTGAACAAGGGATAGGGACAATCCTTGACCTCGTGGAGTTTACATTCTAGTGGAGGAGACAGATGATGAACAATGAATATCAATGTGGCAAGTGTCCTGTGTGCCGGTGTAGGCCAGGCACCCCCAGGGAGCCTCTAAGCTAGGTGGAGGTGAGACAGGTGTGGCAGAGGCCATGCCCCAGGCTCCATGTGTGTGTGCTGTGTTCAGGATGGAGGGTGCTTTAATAGCAGGGGCTACAGGTACTCAGGACAGCCAAGGAGTGTTCCCGGGGAGAGGAGGCCAGAGCTCACCTTGGAGGATGGGCCAGGAAGAAAGTTGGGTCACAGTATGGGGTACCTGCTGACGCATAAAGAGTGCTGTCGGTCCCTGAGCTGCACTCTGATGCCTGGACATTGAGTGTTGGCCTCATTTCAACTTCCTGGGTGATGGCAGTTCCTTCCCTGCTCTGAGCCCCAGTCCTAGAACCACAAAAGGAAGGGGTAGCATTAGATGCATCTTAAAATCTCCTAGACTGTGACTATGAGATCTGTGAATTCAATGAGGAGGGGAGACATATTTTATGTGATGTTTTATGATGGCATTCTTGAATATACCATTTTGGGGTAATAATCCCTATCGCAGTCTTTTGAGGGAGGAGCTGCTACCCCATTAGGGAAACTGAGTCTTCCTACTCTGTCAAGTGGCCTGCAGCCTTTGCTTCCCTTCAGAGCTCCTGGGAGAACTTCATGGGAGTGGATGGATTTGTGTGTCTGAAAATACCAGACTGCAGTGGGGTATGTACTAGGGGTACATGAGCCCCATCCTTGTCTAGTACCTCTCCTAGGATGTTAAATGCCCATCTCCATTTCTTTTTTTGGGTTTAAAAAAACCAGTAAATGGTTTTAGTGTCTTTAATAGCAAGAGCAGTGCAATAGGGCGTATTGTTACTGTCGGCTTCCCTAGAAGATGAAGAGCCACATGGTCCCAAGTGGCACAGCTAGGACTCAAATCCTAGGCTCCTTGACCCCCAAACTTTACCTTCATCTTCCTTTCCCTGCCTCCACTTCAGGGCTCTCCAGGCAGCCTGGCAGGGTGCCAGGGAAGATGAGGATTAGAAAGGAAATGGAAGGCTTTTACTAACTTGTCCTCTCCTGCATCCTAAATATGAGGGAAAAGGGCGTATGGCCCACTTTGGAAGAAAGACACTTTTGGAGCTGGGTGCTGTGGTACACACCTCTAATCCCAGCAGCTCGGGAGGCTGAGGCAGGAGGATCATGAGTTTGAGATCAGCTTAGTGAGACCCTGTGTAATAAATAAAAAAGGGGCTAGGGTGCAGCTCAGTGGCGGAACACTTGCCTAGCATGTGTGAGGCCCTGGGCTCAGCCCCCTAGTAGTGAAAAATAAAAGATTTTTTGGGGGCACTCAGAACCTTCTACAGTGGAAATGACTGTTTTGGTCCAGCCAGCAGGGCTCTGTGATCTAACAGGTGCTGCTGGGCAGAGGCTTTTGTTGAAGGGCTCTGCTGCGCACTTGCACCATGCAAACAGATCAGCCCCAGCCTCGCTATTAATTATGAGCATTTAGAAATGTTCCCAACTATACCTCGAGTTCCCTCTCATGAAACTGCACAGGTCAGAGGCCACACATGTTTTGCTTTTCTTATTTGAGGTATTATGTGTTCAAGGTAGATTTATGCTACAACCTTTGTTTATTGACTTGTACTTTTCCCTGTGAACCTGATGGAACATGACAGACGATATTTACAAGGCACGTGTTTCCGATTAAATCATGTGAGACATTAAAGCCCGATAAATGAAAGCCCCTTTGAAAGGCCAAGTTCAGAGAAGGAGGCAGTCCCTGGTGGGGCCTTGAAGGTGGAGTCGCCCCCTTGGCTGGTTGCAGAAAGTGCTGAAGGTGGGTGGGGGATCCTTTGCCTGGATGAGACTGTTTGTCACTGCATTGGAGCCAGGAATCCAGGCTGCAGTTGTTGTTAGGTGCCGTGAGTCGTGTCCGACTCATAGCGACCCTCATAGGGTTTCCAATGTCTGATTGTTTTGGGATTGCCTCAGGAGTGGATTGCCATGTCCTTCTCCCATTTTTGTGCTGCTGGGAATCGAACCTGGGACCTCAGAGACTGCAGAGCTGCTCTCTACCCAAGAGAGGTCTGAAAAGATGGATCCAGAGAGCCCCTCTTACCTGTCCAGGGGAGAGGGAGTCTTTCTTGAGCACTTACTGTGTGTGAGGCATTGTAACCTCGGTGCTTTCCGGCAGAGCCACCTGGGAGGCCCAGCAAATCTGAGGCTGTTGTCACCTTGGGGGGAGTCGGAGTGGCAGGGGTCAAAAATGTGACTGCCGTCCACAGGATGCTCTGCCTTCCACTGTCTGTGACCCTGGGCAAGTTACTTAGCCTTATAAGCCATGGTTCCTTCACCTGTGAAATGGACTCAGGTGGGCACCACAGCACACAGGCCCATGCTGTGGTTGTTGTTATACTGACCACTTTCCATTGTAGCCAATAAGTGGTTGCAACCAGAATCCAGGCCTTCAGGTCCCAGAGTCTTTCCTGCTGATGCCCAGGCTGCTCTTGTGGGTAGTGCAATGGGAGCTGATGGTCAGCAAGTGTGGCCTGGCTGGCTGCTGGACCAGGACATGGGGCATTCCCTTGGCCTTCTTGAAAGTTCCCAGGAGCAGTAATGGGAGAGCGTGGTAGGCACGATTAGGCTAATCGGGAGTCGTTCCATGGAGGTCAATTAAAGGATTTAGGCAAATCTAAAAAGTGGAAACAGCTTGGGATGGGAGGGCCCTGCGCCTCCCCTCTTGCCTCCCTCCTCTGCTTGCTGTTGGCTCAAGAGGAATCTGGGGGTGCCTCTGATTGTGGGATTTCTACAGGCTGAAGACTCACCTTGTTTTCTTCTGGACACCTGGTGGCAGGTGACCTGGGAACTGAAGAGAGCAAGATTAGATTATTTTCATATTTAAAATTTGTCTGGAGGATTTCTAATTAGCTTACTAACTGTTTTTTGGGAGCAGAGGCTGACATAGGAGAAAGAGGGAAAGTCCTCCCTCCACCCCTCAGAAGAAAAGCTTGCTTTTGGAAGTTTTCCTTTGGTAAAGGTCTTCATCCATCATTCCCTGCCATTTCCTTGGAGAGGGGACATCTGATGTCTATGGAGATGCAGCCAAGGGAGGAATCTGTGGGTCGGTGGCACCTGGCTTTGGAGTCAACCTGCTTGGATTTGCCTTCTGGCTTTGCCACTTGCTAGTTGGGCACCTTGGATGGGTGGCTTCTCTCTCCCGGGGCCTTGGTGTCTTCATGTGATAAATAGCTGCTGTGGCAGTCAGATGTGATTTCAGGCATAAAAGTTCTGTACAGAGTCTGATGCTGAGTTAGGATCGGCTAGATTTCTCACAGGGCAGGGGTTTAGCTCAGTTGGTAGAGTGCTGTTCCGCACTCTCTGAGGACCCAGGTTTGATCCCCAGCTTGGCAAAAGTGGGAGAAGGATGTGGCAGGCTGAAACCATCAGCCATTGAAAACCCTTTGAGGGTGGCTATGAATCAGACGCAATTTGACGGCACCTAACAATAGCAGCAAAATTTCTTAGGAGGCAGCTTGAGGCCTGGAGAAAGACCTGTGAGGCAGAGAGCCTTCTTCTGACCTGCACATGCCCAGTGTCCCTTTAGGTGCATGGTGAGTTCAAGCTCCCTCTGGTCACTTCCCCTGCTGTGGCCTCCCTTACCTCATCTACCCAATGGGAAAAGAAGCCCTTTCCTGCCTCACATGAGGTGGTCTTGCAGAAGCCCTGGGGAAACTGTGGGAATGTAAATAATAGTCATGGTACTGATGATCTTGCATCCCAGGGAAGGAGCGTGTTCACCTCCTTAAACCTCACGGCACTCATCTGGTATAGGCTGTCTCCCTCCACCTCCCTCTGCGAGGCAGTGATTGGAGTGGGAGTGATTTGTTCGAGGTTCAGTGCTGCTAGGTCCCTCAGAAACAGGGCTAACCTGGGGTCTGTCCTTGCCCCATTATCTCATCTTTGGCAGGACCCCTGACTCCCAGAGACAGAATGACTCATAAAGCAAGAAGCTCCTTAAGCTACCTCTGTCCTAAAATAAGTTCCCATCCCGGTTCTTCGCCACTGTGTGGTACAAGATGAGGAGTCCACTGAACAGCAGATTCATGAGGGCAGGGATTATTTTTTTGAAGGAATAAATGAATGGCCTTGCCACTAACTCTATGTCCTTGGTCAAGTTACTCTCATTCTCTCTGCCTTGATTTCTCTAGCCATTAGATGAGATTGATAAAACCTTCTTTATTCCTGCCACATGTTTGGTGGCAGGGGTTAAAAGTGGTGTTGGTGGAGAGCAGGCAGGAGCCAGTTACAGTGCTACTCTGTTGAGTGCTCTGGTGGGTCTGGGGAGCGTCTGGGGGTCTGCAGTCGACAGATATTTCTTCCACATGGGAGAGAAGACTTTTTAAAGGCCGTATGCTGTCTTCAGTGCAGAAGTGGCACTGAGGGAGAAGGTCTTGTTTCTCTAGTGGGTAACACTGATTCTCAGAACAAGCTAAACAAATCCCCCTTATTGAAGAATGTGGCCCGGGGCTGGGCTTGATTAAAATCGGAAAATCTAAGAGGCTTAACTGTGTGCGGTTTTGGTCATGGAGGGATCAGGAGTGCTGTGCCCTGCCCTGCATCTCGCTGGCCCCAGTCACAGAGTCCAAAGCCTGGAGAGTCAGATGCATGATGGGCCCACCCAGCACCCCGTGTTCCCAGTGGAGGTTGGAAAGTCTTTCTAGCCCAGGTAGGCAAAATCATGAACTCCATCCCCCAAGCTGATTGTCTTGACCTGGAAGATGGTGTTAAGGGCTACACGGAGACCAGCTTGCTCCATGGACAGTGGGGAACAAGGACTGTCCTGCTGCTCCCAAGGAAGCTCCACTGCCAGGGCCTATTCCACATGTCCTCAGAGGTGTCTCCTTTATCCTGTCTGTTCCTCTGTCAAGTGGGGGCATGAACAGTACCTGCACTGGTGCACAGAGAGTGCTGAAGGCACTGCTGGACACAGCAGATGTATGTCACGCATCGGCCCCTGTGAGGCCACTGTAGGACGGGGCAGGATTGCTTTTTACATCTAACCAGCAAGGGCTCAGAGAGGCCATCCCTGGCCCATATTGGGGAGGGCCACAGTAAGGTTTAGGGTCTGGGTTCAGCTGACTTTGAAGCTGAGAAGTCTGTTAAGGAGTACCCCACCCCCACCATGGGGACAAGCCATGGTGGCCTCCAG
This sequence comes from Pedetes capensis, assembly GCA_007922755.1. NCBI lineage: Eukaryota > Metazoa > Chordata > Mammalia > Rodentia > Pedetidae > Pedetes > Pedetes capensis. Next base: position 99,295 of record VMDO01000878.1, read on the forward strand.
CACCATGTTTCCTCGTAGCATCTGAGGACAGGATGCTCAGGCCTATGGAGGGTGTCAGCAGACTGGTCAGGGCTGGCCCTCTGCTTGGACTTTGTGGCCATGGCAAGGATGTGGCCTACACCTCCTGTGGCTGAGGCCCTTAGGCAGACGTCCTCACCAATACACCATTCCTCATTAATTGGGCTGGGTTGAGTCTCAAGGCAAAGTGTTCATAGCAGTGACCCCTGCTCTGGAGAGCAGCTTCCTGCCCTCAGTCCCTGCGCATGAGGTTCCTACAGGGTGCCCTGGGCCTGGGCTATGAGTGTGACTGTGGACGCTGAGAAGAGAGCTGGTCCGCAGCCAGGTAGCTCAAGTCTGCTGTCGCTCCTTCCCCTGTTCCTACCCCAGCTGTAAGCCCTGCTGCACCCTTGCTATAGGCCCCAGCTCTGTGCCTCCTCCTTTGGCCCAGGGGCAGTGCTAGGGAAAGGCTCCTTCCTGGGAGCCTGTGTTTGGCACACATTTCCCGCACCTGGTGCCATCTTAGCGCTCCATACTTAGGTGCTCATCACCACTACTCTCTGAAGCAGGGACTTCCTTACAGATGAGGACATAGCCTGGGTGCCCTCCTGCACAGGCAGCCAGCGCTGCAGCTCTAGCCCCGGGTTGGCTCTACAGTGCCTGAGCACTTAGCAGAGGGGGCAGAGCAATTCATGTAGACGTCACCCATGCAGGCAGGTGCAGGGAAGCAGGACACAGGAAGCCTGCCATCCTTATACATTTATTAAATGCCCACTCTGTGCCTGGAGCAGAGGTTGGAGTGGGGCTGGCTGCCGGGGAAGCTGGACTCTGATGGCAGTGACAGGTTGTGGGAGCAGCTCTTGCATTGTCAAAACAAATGATCCCAGCAGTGTCTCTTCTCACTCAGGGCAGAAGATCCCCATGGTTAAGAGCCAGGGTTCTGGAGCCGACTGCAGAGATTGAGCTCTGGGATTGAGCCCTGGTTCTGCCTCTCCTGGCTTGGGCTGTCTCATCTCTGTGCCTCCATTTTTGCATTTATACAGTGGGGCTGATAATGGGGCTTTGGACAGGTTTGGCATATCACAGCACTCAGCGAGTGAGACAAGAGAGGGGGATGTTGGACAGGAGGGAGTTGAGGGGAACAGATTCTAGGAGACTGATTGCAAAGCTCCTCCATGAGGGGTAGAAGACTGTCCCTGAGTCAGGAGTTCAAATCTTGCTGGTCCCATGGGAGCTACCACTCCATACCTCTCTACATGGCTATAATAAGCAAGACAGACACTAATAGGTGTTGGTGAGGGTATGGATCAACTGGAGTCCTTGGATGGTGTAGTTCCTCAAAAGGTTGAGCATAGAGTTACTTTTTGACCCAGAAGCTATACCTTAGGTCTGTACCCAAGAGAATGGGAAATATGTCTGCACAAAATCTGTTCACAAATGTTAACAGCAGTATTCTTCATCATAGCCAGTGAGTTGAAACAACCTGAAATGACCCTCAGCCGATGAATGGGTAAATCAAATGTGGTATATCCACACAGTGGAATAGAACTTGGCCATAAAAGTAAGGAAGTCCTGATACATGCCATATTATGGATAAGCCTTGAGAATATTATGCTATGTGAAAGAAGCCAGGCACAAATGGTCACATAGTAAGATTCTGTTTACATGAAATGTCCTGAGTAGGCAGATGTATAGAGACAGAAAGTAGATGAGTAAGGCTGGGAGAAAGGAAATAGGGAGTGACTGCTAATGGGTGCAGGTTTCTTTAGGGTGATAGAATTGTTTTGGAATTAGATGGTGGTGATGGGTACACAACTCTGAAGCCAACAAATAGCACACCTTCAAAGGGTGAATCTTGTGGCATGGGAATTCTATCACAATTTAAAAAACAAAACCAGAACCAGGTCCAGTGGCACACACTTGTAATCCTAGTGACTCAGGAGCATCTCAGGATCGAGGCCCAAGGTATCCTGTGTAACTTAGCAAGACCCTGACACAAAATAAAAAATGGGCTGGGAATGCAGACTAGTGGCATAGCATTTGCAAAGTATGTGTGAGGCCCTGAGTTCAGCCCCCAAGTACCGCAACAAACAAACAAACAAACCAGACCTTGCCCCCTACCCAGTGTGTCCCCTCCATTTCTCTGGGACACACTCCTCACTCTGTTCCAGCATGACATGCGGGCCAAGCTTGTGCTCTTGTTGTTCTGCATCTCCCCTCCTTTTTTATGTTTTAGTTATAGTCTTATTATGTTGCCCAGAATGGCCTGGAACCCCCAATCTTCTGACTTCGTCCTCCCAAGTAGCTGGGTAGTTGGTGTGCATTACCATGCCTGGCCAAGAACTTGACCCATATGCCAGAGGAAAATATTCAGAATTGTGTTTTCTGTTTTGTTGTTTTGTAGACAGGGTCTCACTGTGTAGCCCAGGCTGGCACTGACCTTGTGATCCTCCTGCCGTAGCCTCTTGAGTGCTGGGATTCCAGGTGTGTGCCACTACACCCAGCTCTGTTCCTTCTCAACAGCCATTCTGGGCTGAGGAGCAAGTGCTTCACAAAGGGTATCACAGGAGGAACGTGGAGCTCTTGGAACTGAGATTGGTATGCATCGGGCTGGGGCTTGTGGCTGGGCTGCTGTGAGGGGAATTCAAGGCCAGCAGTGGCTTGGGATAAGAACCAGGAGCAGGAGCATCTGGTGTTACTGGGATCAGGGGGTCTTCAAGCCGAGGGCCTTGAGCTCTGTGGTATTCTGGAGTGACTGGGGTAGTGTGGGGCAGTCGTGGGGCCTAGTGCTGGCTGAACACATTGCTGGGCTCTGCTCTCCCCTGATGGAACAGCCCAGCACAGAGTCCCAGCTTTGGGTCAGGGAGGCCTGGATTTGATTACCATTTCTCCTCCTTCTGGCTGAATGCCCTTGTGTAGATCACTCAACCTCTCTGTGTTTCAGTGTCCTCTGCAGTAGATGTGGGTTGTAATAGGCGTGTTATAGACTGAATTGTGTCCCTTTACCAGTTCATATGCTGAAGCCCTTACCCCTTATTTGATGGTATTTGGAGATGGGGCCTTTGGGACGTGATTAGGTTTAGATGAAGTCATAGGGGTGGGGCCCCCACAATGGGATTAGTGCCTATATAAGAGACACTAGAGAGCTGGCCTTCCTTCTTCCCACCATGTGAACTCCCAATGATAATGCACTGTCTAAAGCCAGGAAGAGGTTCTCTGCCAGAAATCTACCATGCTGGCACTTTGGTCTTGGACTTTCCAATCTCCAGAACTGTGAGAAACCAATGTCTGTTGCTTAATACCCAAGTCTGGAACTTTGCTACAGCAGCCAGCACTGACCAAGACTAGGCCTTGAGCGTAGCAGTGGACGTGGCACCGTGGCTCAGCACCTGGCCTGTGGTAAGCTTGCCTACCATCGTGAGGAAGAGCCTCCTTTAACAGCTGAGATGGTCACAATTAGTGGTGGGATTTGGGCGAGTTATTTCCCTCTTGGAGCCCCTTTCCTCCTCTGAAAATGGGATCGGGGTGCTGCCCATGTAGGTCTGTGGCGGGACTCAAATGAGGTGATCTGGGCCCAGGGGCTCATAAAGGGCGAGATGGAACCAACCAGAAAGCCCTTTAAGCTCTCCTGGGAGCACACCCCTCCCCACGGCCAGTGCTTGAGGGATGTCTGAGGTGAGGAGAAAAACGCCAGGGCCTTGTCCCCGGTCCCCCAGAACAGGCTCCAGAGGATGATGAAGACCTTCTAGGTGGGGATTTTCCATCCGTGAGACTCCCAAATCCCTGACATCATGGGGCGGGACTAGGAGCCCATTGAGGCTCTGTGCCTTGTCCTTTCCCTCTTCCCAAAAGGCCCAGCCTGGGAGGCTTCATTGAAGCCCAAGGTTCTGGCTTTCTGGTTGGTTCTTTAATTGAGTCCTGTTTGTTTGCTGTCTGGTCTGGGGCAACGGGTGGGTGGGGCAAGGAGTCCTCGGAATGTTGGCCTGAGCAACATAGCTGGCTGCTCCGGGGCAGAGGAGGGCAGACGTCAGAAACGGATGTAGAGATGGGAAGGTTTCCAGACATAAGAGGTTTGGTTGCTAGAATGACTCGCCCCTGGCCCCCTCCCTGTGAGTCTCTGTATTTTACAGGGGATCTTGAGCCCTGTTCTACCCCGTATGCACTTTGTGACCTCAGCAGGTTTTTTGACTCCTCTGTGCCTCTGCTAGGAGGAGGTGTCCTGTTTTGTTAGGGTGAAGTACACCAGCATTTTGATCAGTGTCCAGCAAAGAGTAAGTGCTAAGTATGCCTTAGCTGCCTGCAGCTGTTCCATTGTGGTGTCCGATCCCGTAAGATGTCGGAAACTAAGCAGGGCTGGACCTAGTTAGTACTTGGATGGGAGATTGCCTGGGAACACCAGGTGCTGTAGGCTTGGGAGAAGGACCCGACAACCCACTCCCAAAAATCAGCCATTGAAAACCCCATGAATAGCAGAGAAGCACTGACAATACTGTTTCGCCTGTTGTACGTAGGATCACTATGAGTCGGAAACCGACTTGATGGCACCTAACAACAACAATGCCTCAGCTGGATTGACTTGAGGCATGGACTCCTAGTGCTCTGCTTCTCCTTTCTCTGTGCTGCTGTCCAGTGCATCTCCATTCGCTGGTCCTCAGCCCTCTCCTGGAGGTGGATCGGATCCTCAGCCTGTCCCAGGGATGCTCACAGCCTGGGCTGGGGGCTCAGGAGCAGACAGCAGCCCCCCAACCAGAGGAGGGCAGGGTCAGGTGGTGACACTGGACTGTGTTTTCAAGTACAAAGAGGTCCCTTCGGCAGAGTGGTGGCTGGAGTAGAAGTGAAAGTGGGGAATGTGGGCCAGGCTTATGAACAGGCTTGAGTGCTGAGCATAGGAACCCTCACCTCTGCCTGGCCACAGGATCACCAAGGGATCTCAGGCAGGGTGACCTGCTCAGACTGACACTGCTGTTTTTCCTGCACTTGGCCTAGTGAGTGTATTATTGCATTGTTGTCTGGGTTTATACTCTGTGACTGTCCTCTTCTACTTGAGTAATGTGCAAGGGCCCATGTCGTGCCTCTTCCCGGCTCCCATGCCTGTCTATAGAGAAGCCAGCCTCAGGGGTCACTGTTCACTTACCAGCTCAGCCAGCGAATGTAAGCACACCTCTTGAAAACCCTGGGTGCCATACAAGGTGAGATGGAGGGTGTCAGAGCAGACCTGTGGATGGGATGCCACGTCCAGGATGCTGTGCTCTTGGCCTCATATGGCTTTCTCCAGAGGCTGGCTCCCAAGGTCCCAGGGGAATGTTTAGAAGACAGAATAAAGTTGGAGAAGGACTGGCCTGTTAACAGCAGATTAGTGAAGGGGTGGGCCTTGGAGGATTGGTGGGAAGGGGATTCTAGGCATCAGGACCAGCATGGACAAAGTCTGAGGTGGGAAGCAGGCGACATGTATGAGGAGCAGCAGAGTGCTGCCTGGCTGGACTGAAGGGCACATGGAGGGAAGAGAGAGAAATCAGTTTCAGGGGCTCTAGCGCCAGCCAAGTCGGGTTGAAGTGGAGAGTGCTATAAGGGGGAGTTTTATTTATTTCCCGGTAGACATGGGGCCATGGAGAGTTTTGGCTGTGCTTTGGTAAGATTAATTTTTACATGTTCTAGTTCTTTGGAGAAAGAGCAAAGAATGAATTTATTGGTCTTTAAGATGGGGGTGGGTATTGGATCCTGTGTTTGCAGAAAGGTAACTTGTTATATGAAACCATTGTAAAAATCCCCAGAGATTTCTGCCATAATGAAAGAGGCAATATTTCTCTCATAGATTCTTTAAAACTTGGGTTTCAAGTGGGGAATAGCAATGTGTAATTTATTTCTCCTGGTGCTTGATCTGAGATCCCAAGGGAAAGAACAGGAAGGAATTAGTGAGCTCTGTATTACAATTTAATTGCTTGAAGGAAAAATATTATTTTTTATTGTTAACCATTAGCTGCTTCTAGTTTTATTAAACTCAAGCCTCTGCTGAGCACAGCATTAGCTGCTTGGCGCTTGCTGGTTCCTGAGGGGTGAGGAAAACCTCAGAACTGCACCACCTTGTAAACTGGGGGTCCCTGCTGGGATCTGAGAGCCTCAGGGATTCTTGCCTCTCAGGCATCTGTACTTGGAATGCAGCCTTCTCACCATGGCTGTGTCCCTAGAGGGCCCAGGAAAGGGCCTGCCCCTGAGCCAGCCAGCCCTGAGCCTTTCCTGACATGGGTGAACCCAGCTGTCTTGCTTCATCTGGTTTTTGTTTCTTTGGTTTTTTTGTTTTTGCTTTTTTTGGTACTTTAGGGTTGAACCTAAGGGCCTTGCATGCTCTTTGCAAGTGCTCTACCACTGGGCTGTACATCCAGCCCCCTTTTTATTTATTTTTTATCTTGAGACAGAGTCTTACTAAGTTATGCAAGCTGCCTCTGGCCTTAAATCTGTGATTCACCTGCCTCTGCCTCCCAAATCGTTAGGATCACAGGTGTGTACCACCGCGCCTACTTCATCTGTTTTGCCCCTTTTCTAGGGGCAGTTGCTAAGGCTAAATGAAGTACTGTGCATAAGCTGAATTACCCTAGTATTCAGTTGTTGTTGTTGTTAGGTGCTGTCGAGTCGGTATCCGACTCATAGCGACCGACCCTCATAGGGTTTTCAATGGCTGACTGTTTCAGGATTGACTTGGGAGTGGATTGCCAGGTCCTTCTCCCATTTTTGCAGTGCTGGGAATTGAATTTGGGACCTCAGAGACTGCAGCGCAGTGCTCTACCAGCTGAGCCAAATCCCAGCCCCAGTTGTTAGGTATCCAACTCATAACGACCCTCATGGGGTTTTCAATGGCAGACTGTTTTCAGGATTGCCTTGGGAGTGGATTGCCAGGTCCTTCTCCCATTTTTGCGGTGCTGGGAATTGAATTCAGGACCTCAGAGACTGCAGCGCAGTGCTCTACCAGCTGAGCTAAATCCCAGCCCTAGTATTCAGCAGGCACTCAATAATAGCCAGTATCTGGCTCCAGCCTGCTGTGGTGCCACCATGGCGTCTGATCCCATCAGATCTCAGAAGCTAAGCAAGGTCGGGCCTGGTTAGTACTTGGATGAGAGACCTCCTGGGAACACCAGCTGCTGTAGAATTGGGAGAAGGACCTGGCCACCCACTCCCAAAAAACAATCAGCCAGCAGACTAAACACTATTGTTGTGCGTCTCTGCTATTCACAGGGTCACTGTGAGTTGGACACTGACTTGACAGCACCTAACAACAAGGATGACGATCTGGCTCCAACTGCCACACACTTCTCCAGGCCACTCCCTATGTTCCTGCTCTAGGCTCCAAGCTGCCCCAGCCCCAGCCCCAGCCCCACCCTGCCACCTTCCTTGCCTCTTAGTGCCTAGGGCACAGGCAGGAGGCCCGGGGTCAGCTGACCTGCTCTGTGCCAGGCTGTGTAGTGGCATCGCCTACAGTCTAGGGTGCAGCCAGCTGGTACAGCAGCTGATGAATATGACAGGCAGGTAAATGCCACAGGACAGAGTGGCTGTGGTAGGCCTGTTGGCCTGCCTGGGGCATCAGGACAGGTGTGTGTGTGGGTAGTAGCTGGGTGAGTTCTGGGGACCAGTAAGAGGAAATGCCTTTAACCACGATTGTAGTGACCTGTCACTTCTGGTTAGAAGGTACATCCCTCCCTGCAGTGACTCTCTTGGACTCTGTTCCTGCCACATCCTGCTCTGTCACTCTTCACTGACAGCCTGTGTTCCCTGTATCTTCTTCTTGGGCTTCACCTTGACTTTGGAGGCCTCTCATGCTCTTTACAGATGGAAGCAGGGACTCACAGCTGTGAGATGCCGACCCTGCGGTCACGTAGCTGGGGATTTGGGCCACATGGTCTGACTCTGGGCACCGGTGTCCAGGGCTTTTGGGGGGCCCTTGCTTCAGCAGACTATGACCTGCAGGACTGTGTCACACACACAGAGGATTTGTAGGCAGATGTAGCCTTTTTTGATTGTAACCTTCCCATTGGCTTATTTTCCCTGGTTTTAGGGCTCCTGGTCCCTGGTTTGGGGAAGTAACGAGCCCAGAGTAAACTCCCACCATGGTGGCCACCTTGCCCCTCCTCATCCCATGACTCTGGCCACCTGTGTGCTTTAGGACTGCATCCTGAGTGACCCTGTGGCCTGAGTTGTTTTCTTTTTCTTTTTCTTCTTTTTCCTTTTTTTTTTATTGGAAATTGTTAATGTACACCTTAATGTTATTCATTCTGACATGCCTTTCATTGTGACATTTCCATATATGCATTTTGATGTACATTATTCATATAGGTTCCCCCTTACCCTCTTGTATGCTTCCCCCCCATCTAAGTCTTCTCTATCATTTGCTTGGTAATATTTTTCTATATGTTCTTGGGTTCCAGTTCTGTTTAAGATAGAAACTTTTCCTGTAGTGAACTTTGTTTTTATCTTGTCAGAACCATTGCATGCATTTTCTAGACCATTTATATTGACACCATTCTTAGCTTTTTTTTTTTTTTCATTTTATTTTGATCTGACCTTTGAATAGGATTTTTCCTTCTTGTAATTTTGATTCAGCTCCCACATATGAGTGAGAACATGTGGTGTTTCTCGTTCTGAGCTTGTGTTCATTCACTTAAAATAATTTTCTCTAATTCCATCCATTTTGCTGCAAATGACTTTATTTCATTTTTCTTGATTGCTGAGTAATAGTCCATTGTGTATATGTACCATAGTTTTTTTAGCCATTCTTCTGTTGAAGGGCACTTTGGTTGGAGAAAGGGTTTCATTGTGTAGTCCAGGTTGGCCTGGAACTTGCTATGTAGACCAGGTTGGCTTCAAACTCAGATCAATCCTCCTGCATATGCCTCCAAAGTACTAGAATTCCAGGTGTGTGCCACTTTGCCAGCTTAAGCCTGGAGTTTTCAAGACAGCCTCATTTACTGGGCTCAGAGACTCCAGCTCCTGCTGCGGAGCATTTCCTGGTATGTGCGGGATTGTGCTGGGGGCCTGTGTAGCCCCGTATGGAGTAACGCCTGCCACCTCAGGTCCTTGAGCCACCTGTCTGAGGTTGGTCATACAGCTGGAAGAGGCTGGGCAGGCACCTGCAGCTGGAGCTGCCTTCTGAGTGGCTCTGTTGCCTCAGTCAATGGCTGGTCTCCCTTGGTGTCCAGATGGTTAGGCCTGCAGAACTCCCTTGAGCTGGTTCTGAGGGGCAGGAACATTGGGTCCTTAAATATGGAGGAGAGAAGGCAGAGGGTGGGCCAGGTGGGGATCAGCTGCCTTGTGAAAGGAGTGTGGGCTTCTAAGCTGGGAATGATAGTGTTCTGAGCACCTACTGTGTGCAGCATGCTTTGCTTTTGCCATCTCTCCTTGTCACCCCCTCTGCAGTGCCCTGGCCACGCCTGCCCTGCCAGTACCATGTCTCCCCCTATGTCTGGGCCTCTCCCTGCCTCCACTCGGTGTGTTCCTGCTGCTCCAGAGACTCATTACAAGGCCACCAGAAGACCTAATCTGACCCCTAGGCTGGGTCAGAGCCTGGTCTCGAGGTCTCTAATCCCTGGAGGGTCCCTTTATGCACACTGGCCATCTGTGTAGTGACCGCCGGTTTTTCATCTCCCCTGTTGGGGGCCGGACTGTGTGTTGCTCTCTAGGACCCCAGTGCCCAGCCACAGGCCAGGTGCCCAGGGAAAGCTCATTCAGCTGGTTAGTGACGGGGCCTCCTCATATGTGCATCCTGCTGTCAGACTCCCATGCAGTGGCACATCCCCTTCCCCGCATGCACTGCCTGCTGGAGAGGTGGATGAGGCAGCAGGTGATAAGATGTGTTTTCCAGGGGAGGAAAGTGAGGCTCGGGAACTTGCCCAGCATGCTGCGTTGTTTCGCTGCCCGAAGCGTGCCGCAGATGGCGCCCACGCCCTTGTCGCCCCACGGCCAGGACTGCTTGTAATCAATTGCCTTCCTCCCCACTGAGCTCATGTTGCTGAGGGAATGGAAATTTGCATCCATGGGTGGGGGTGAGAGGCTGGGGGTGAGAGGCTCTGGCTGGGGCGCTGTGGGACCAGGATGGGGTGGGGGTTTGGAGGAACATGCCAGACCAGACTTAGCTGTTCTGGCCTTTGGCTCCACTGGCTGCTAAAAACCATCCCAGTGGCTGGCTGGATGCCTGGCGCACACGTCTGGGTGTCTAGGCAGCTTGGGATGGTTGGCGGCAGCAGGGAGATGGGATCCAATGAGTCTGGCCATTTGAGGCGAGGTTGGCCATGGTGATGGTCCCCAGAGACCAAGGACCCCTGGGAGATGGCTCCAGGCCTGCCTGGTCAGACCTGGGGCCATGACAAGTCACTGTCCTTTCCTCACCTGTAAGAAGGGATACTAATGGTCATAGAGTGGGTCGTGGGAGCCTCCTGGGTGCTGAAGTGACCCCTTCTCTGCAAAGTGGGGCTGTCTTCTACCTGCTTGTCTCCTTGTGTCACATGACGGTGGGAAAAGCACCGTGCACACTGTTGAGTGCGGTGCACTTGCGAGGGATGCATCTTTTCTCAAAAGGGGGGTAGATGTAAAGGGATAGAGCCTGGCTCAGAGCTGCTTCTTGGGGCAGGCGAGGCCCCAGGACTCCCCAGGGTCAGTCCAACTGGTGAAGAAGAGTGTCTCCAATTGTGGTAGGTGAGTGGTTGGGGCTCTGGGAAGAGCTGTGGGGCATTCTGAGTACCTGTCTGGGACCCAAGCCTGAAGGGTCCTCCACCAAGTGGGTGGTTCTAGCCCAGCTGGAAGGCCCAAGCTGTGGTGGTCTTGACTCCCCACAACTTCTCAGCCCTGTTTCTCAGCACCAGCCTGATAGGTAGACCAGGGAGCACCCACCTGGCAGGTTGTCATGAGGGTTAATGTGTCCTGAGAGAATACCGTAAGTGGTAATATGTGGAAAGCACATAGTAAATGCTCAATGACTGTTAGATATTTTTATTGTTATCATTACATTCTTCCTATTATTACTGCATTCTTTCCACACACATCCCAAGGACATTGGATCCCACTTGCTGTTTTATGGCTGTGCTGAGTACTTTTATCCTTCAGGCAATGGGAGCCATGGAGGGTTTTGGAGGAAGGACATGACACAGCTAGGCCTCAGGATGATTAATCTGGCAGTGGGCTTAAGCCTCATTATATGGTGTGGTTAGTGCAAAAGGGGTTTATTGTTTTATGGTGTTTAAGAAATAGTTATTCAAATCCTTTCCTCTTTAATTGGGGGGAAAGAGAGGTCAGATAAGGGAAAGAAAGCTTGTGTTAAGAAAAAGGCAGGGAGTTGTGGGGCATCAGATATTTAACAATTAGGAATAGCTGCAGAGTAGGCTGCACACCAGCAGGGGTTGCCAGTCTCTGTCCCCAGGTTACCCATACACGTGGGCCTTTAAAGCTGTTGCCATGGTGGACTAGAATAGTCAGAATATAAATCATGTCTGTGACTTCAGAGACGCAGATGTATGGGGTGGGGCTGGTGGTGCAGCTCTGGGTTGAGGTGGGGGCAGAAGGGTGGTTTGGATTGACCTCCAAGGGCATATGGAGGCCCTTTAGAGAACTGAGAAGATCGATCAAGTAGAGCTGTGCAGAAATGAAGGGCTATTTTTTTTAGCAAATCCAGGCTCAGCCAATGGATGGTTTGTGACTGGCTGAGTGGCTGCAGGGAGTGGCTAGAAGGAAAGGCCTGGAAGCTGGAGCAGATCTGGGGGCAAGGGACTGTGTGGGAGGGGGGATGGAGGAGGAGCTAGGGAGGAGGGGAAGTTCACAGATGAGCATACCCATGGTGTTTCCTGATGATTGTGCGTTTGGGGCCACAGGCCTAGGGGCCTCTCAGGCTTCATCCTACTGATTCTCTTTTTTTTCTCCCTTTATTAGTAAATCATGATGAGGTACAGAGTAACACAGCAATGGCTTTTTCCATTATGCATCCTTTACATCACTTTTAGCAACACTTTCATAGACCCACAAAGTTTATGGAGCCTTATGGCTAGTTTGTAGTTAAACTCTGATACTTATTTGGGTTATCTTCCCCTATTTTTCCAACATACTCATGAAGTTATGCTGTTTACATTGAGATTGACCTCTCACCCTTCACTCTTCCACATTGACCCGCCTTTCCATCCCATCTTCTCCAGTCTTCGCTTCTCTCTGCTAGATCCCTCCCTTCTTCTTTCCACACCTTAAATTATCCCTTCTATGCTAAGTTTAATTGTGGATGTGGGGTGCATGCCTCCCGTTCTGTCCTGGATGTTTGGATGGGTGGTGCCTCCACGCACACAGATACTAAACACAATTCACTCGGGACCTTCAGGTGAGGGGCATGGACTCCTGCAGCCCTCAGGATGCCAGTGGAGATGGGAGAAAGGAAAAGCTTCAGGCACTTTTGCCTTCCAGGGGCAAGCACCCGTGTTGGTGGTCTTGTGGTCATGAGAAGAAAGTTCTTGCTTTGTTGGTGATCAGATGCAGAGTGGGTTCTTTCCTTATTGATGGTCATGGCGGGAGAGCGTTCTTTCCTCACCGAAGGTCCAGGCCAGAGAGCAGAGAGAGCTGTTTTCTCATCGGTGGCCCGGGTGAAAATGGAGTCTTTCCTTGCTGATTGTCGAAGATCCGGGCCAAAAGGGTGAAGTTGTTTCCTTGCTGATGGTCCCAGGGAGAAAAAGGGGCCAAGCTACCACAGTGAAGCTCCTTATATAGCTCACCCACGGAATGGCCTGAGCCAATCAGCTTTGAGCCAATTGTCCAATCAGGTTCGGGGGATTTGTGAAGGGTTTTGTACAAATGTCCAACCAAGTTACTTTCATTTTCCCTAGATTTAGCTGTTTTCCCCGTTTGGGGGTTTTTGCCAATTTCCTCCCAATTTCTCCCTACGTGTGAATTTTTAATATTTCAATTTATGTGTAGGACTCTTTCCTTCCTGTAAGTATGATTCTGCACCCACATATGAGTGAGAACATATGGTATTTCCCTTTTGGGGCTTCGTTCATTTGCTTAAGATGATGTTGTCCAATTCCATCCATTTTGCTACAAATGACATTATTTAATTTTTTAAAATTGCTGAGTAGTATTCCATTGTGCATATGCACCGCTCATCCTACTGATTCTAACTCATAGAGTTGAGTCCATGGTGGACCCAAGATCCTGTGGAATTTGGGTAGAGGACTAGACTCTGAGGAACCCCACTGTAGGCCCCCTATGGCCTCTGAGGTGGTGCTAGAGGGGATGATGAGCAGGCAGGGCTGGGTCAGAACAGGAGCCTGTGAGCCCCAGAGAGGCTGGGCCTGGGCACCTGGCAGCTCCTTGCGGATGCAGCTGGATGCACAGAGGGAAGAGAGCCCTTGCCTTGCTGGAGGTGGGGGACCCTGGCCTGGGTAGGAGTGAATGTTGGAGGGCTTTGTTCAGAAGCAGGTTAGGAGTGTGGGGTATCTACCTGCCTGGTGAGGATCTGAGAGGAGAGAGCAGGTAGGAGGAGGGAGGTCACAGCGGGGGAAACAAAGGCAGGCCCCACCAAGCCTGGTAATGATGTGGGTGGTTAGGGCATGGCGGGCCCTTCCAGAGATCAGGGCAGGATCTCTGAGATGAGTCCAGGGTCAGAGCAGGACTAGTGGCTTCCCTGAGGGCCTCTTGAAACCTTCAAGGATCTTCATGCTAGGAACAGAGCCTGGGTGGAGAAGAGAGGGCTGCAGGGGCTAATGTTACAGATGGGGGGAGACGCCCAGGCTGCCCATTCAGTCCTTTGCTGGTTTGCTCATCCAATATTCATTAGGACCCGGCCTTGAAGAGGGGGCACGCACAGGCTCCCTTCCTTGTTGAGAAGCAGTGTGACCTTGTGGTTAACCAAAAGTGTACCCTGGAGCCTGGGTTTGCTCCATCCTTGCTCTTAACCTGTTAGTCAGATGGCTGAAGGAAAGTTGCCCCACCTGTAAAAGGGGGGAAATAATTGTGCCCATGTCAGGGGGTTGGCGTGAGGATTCAACGTCTAAATATACACAAAGTTGTTAGTGTGGCACCTGCTTCTTCTTATTCTCCAGCCCTAGCCTTGGACAGTCCACACACTGTCACCAGCGTCTGTTCCCACAGATGCCAGCCCCTCCGCCAGATGCCCTTTTCACCCATCTCTGTCTGCTCAGCAGTTCAGATGTGCCGCCTCTGACCCCATTGTCTTCTCTGTAGGGAGGAGTTGGTTGTCCGTGCCCTCCTGCCCCACTGGTGACAAGGGACAGAGACAGCCTTGGCACAGGGCACAACACTGGATGCTTTAAGCTGCTCAGTCTCTCCCTTGTTCTGTCACACTCAGGATGGAGAAGCTGAAGCTGGCAGGTGTTTGCTATGCTCAAGTGGCCTTCCTCTGCCAGGGTTTTAGCAGTCAGTTTGGGTGGAGGCTCCCTGAGATTCAGTTCTGGGAGAAGACCCTGCCATGTCTCAGATGAGACCCTTGAAGCCCCATCAGATCATGCAGTGCTGGTCTTCAGAGAGGGCATGGTCTTGGGGATTCCCATTTCCCGGCATGGTGCCCACAGAGTTTGAGCCTAGGGAGGTGGCCCTGCCCACATGGCCCTGATGATGCTCCCTGCTGGTGCTGAGCGGTGGTGGGCACTGTGGCTCCCCTGCTGATGGCTCTGTTACAGCTTGTGCTGCTGACCAGGCCTGCTGCAGCTTACAGCCTGTTCTTCGCCCTTTCTGGCCAGTGCTAGACTCAGGGGACCTGATGATAACTCGGCTCAGGCCTGTGTCAGAAGCTCAGAGCCAAGGGCTAGGCTGAGATATCGCAGAGTGACCACATGGCCACTCAGAGAAGGGGCCGAGTGCAGGTGATGAGGAAGCTGCATTCTGGAGGAGATGAGCTCCAATGATGCCCTACCCAGCACCTGCGGCTGGGAGTGTGAAGGAGCTGGCAGTGGATGCTCTTAGGCAGGGCTGAAAGGCGCAAGTCAGGAGTGAAGGGCAGGCAAGTGGAGGCTTGTGAGGGACGAGGCAAATACCAGGCTGAGCTCCTGGACATCACCTGGGGGAGCGGTCAGAGGGTATTTGGAGATGCCCCCTCAGTGGGCTGAGGGATAATCCATGACAAGCGCCACCCTCCTGGAGAGAAAGGGGCAGGCTCATGCCATCACTCGGCCTTGAGAGGGACAGGGGTTTGCTACCATCACATAGGGCGTGGACACGGCTGTGGCTGTCTGGATATATAACTGTTCGGGCTGAACATTGAAGGTCACAGAGTTGAGGCGTCACACAGCAGACCTTGCTGGGGCACCCATTTCTGTGATCATCTGCTTTGGTCTGGCAGGGCTCTCAGCTCAGGAGGGTGTGGGGCAGCCCCTGGGATGTAGGCAGAGTGTAGGAGCCACCAGGATGGGCAGGGCTCTGCAGTGGCCTGCCTTCCCCTGGAAAGGGGCACTTGCCTGTGACTCCCCTGGCACCTGGCCTGGCCAGTCAGTTAAACTCCTTGCTGACCCCTGGGTATCCCCTGGATCTCCAGTGCTTTGTTTGCCTGGCATGCTCCTCTTTCATACTGCCCCATTCCCCTGCCATGCCCATTTTCCCAGGCCCAGCTTAAGGGCACCTCCTCCAGGAAGATTTCCTATCTGTCGCCTCCAAGCACATTCCAATTGTGCCTGTCTGGGTCACCGGGTACTTACAGAAGTGTCCCCCTGCCCTGCTACAATGAGGGCAGTGCCTCACAGGTCTGCCTGGGAATAGTCTGGGCACCTGATCAGCTGTCAGGAAGCTCTGGCTCTTATTGAGGACTGAGTTGTTTCAGAGAACATTTCCTTCCTTTGCCTACTGCCCCACTTCCAGTCTGTGTCTTGAGGGCATGTCCCACGCTGCTCACATTGTCTATGGGACTTTCTCACTGAGTGGGACATCGTGGGAGGGCATGCTGTGAGCTCAACAGCCCACCCAGGGCCACAGCAAGCCCTGTGACACTGGTGACATGGTGCCCTCTGAGGGCCTTGAGCTGGAGGCTGCAAGGACCCTGAATGGTAGGTAACCAAGCGCTGAATGCCACACCTGAAGCTCTAGTAGAATCAGGCTGGTGCTGAAGGGAGGGCAGTCCTGTTCCCTCACCTCCTGACCCACCAGAGACCCTTCACACTGCCGTGGGTACTGTCAGCCTTGGCTGGTGCCTGGCGCTCTGCGGGCCGTGCCACCCAACCTTGTCTCTGCCCTGGACCTCCCCATCTGTCTCTCAGGGGGTTCCCTATCCCCAGGCTGCAATCTGCCACACCTGTCTTGCCACCCTTGCTGTAGCAACATGCTACTTCTCATGTCATGGAGCCTTTGCCTGTGGTGTTCCCTCTGCTTAAGTTGCCTTTCTCTGTTTTTGCCAAAGTACTTCCCACTTTTTTTTTTTTTTCCAGTACTGGGTGGCTGAACCTAGGGCCTCACTCATGCTTTGCAAGTGCTTTACCACTGAGCTGCATCCTCAGTCCATTTTTTACTTTTTGTTTTGAGACAGTCTTATCAATTTATGTGTGCTGCCTCTGGCCTTGAACTTGCGATCCTCTTGCTTCTGCCTCCAAAATCACTGGGATTACAAATGTGAGCCACCATGCCAGGTTCCCAACTGTTTTTTAAAGTTCAGCTCACATGTCACCCCTGGGAGCCTTCCCTGAGCCACCTCCTCTTTTCCCTGGGCCTGTGGCCCTCTGTGACCACCGGGCTTTCCTGTTACAGTGCTCATTTCTCTGTACTGAAGCCCCTGCATCTCTGGCTGCCTTTCTGGTGTCTGTTGGGTGAGTGGGGCTGCCCTCTGAACTTCACCCACCCTGCCCATGAGGTGACAGTCACAGCCTGAGAGAAAGGGCCCAGTTACCCACTAAGTGCTACTAAAGCAAAGGCAGTGCCATTTCTAAAATTCCTGCTGTTGCCCTGTTCCCAGGACGCCTGCATGGAGTCTGATGGGGGAGGGGGGCTGATGCCTCTGCCTGACCCCTAGGCCTTTCCAGACTGACAGCAGGTGCCCCTGAAGTCCTCAGGGGCTCTGAGAATGAACTCCCTGCTGCTGGGCAGGACCAAGGTCAGAGAAAGCTTGCAGATAGTATTTATTTATTCCACGGCTTTTTCTTCAGTGTCTGCTGTTGCCAAGACACTTGCAGGTGCTGCAGGCCTGCCCTAGGGAGCAGCACCTGGTCATCTGATGTGTGAGACCAGGGAGGAGCTGCATGCTGGGGAGGGGCAGGGAAGGAAGTCAGGTTCCCAAGCATGGGATGCCAGGAGGACTTTCTAGGGGAGGAGCACTTGACCTGGGCAATCAGGAGGGGGAAGGCTGAGAAGTGTGACAGCAGGAAGAGCACAGGCGGTGTTGGGACAGGTGGGCACAGAGTATGGGCCGGCCCTACGCAGCAGCCCCTAGTACTGGCTTTCCTGGAGCCAGGGCACCCCCACCTCTTCCCTGTTCCTCACCCTACCCTGTCAAGTGCTCAGAGCACATTTTGTAGGCTCTAGTCAAAATGTAGAGGCAGACAGGTGTGTGTGTGTGGGGGGGCTAAATCCCATAAGCCCCTGCTAACGTTATTGGACACAGGAGCGGGGAGGCAGCAGCCTGGGCTTGTTTGTAGAGCAAATAGGACCTAATGTGAGTCTGGAGAGGTGCCCCCTGCCCTAATCAGGGACAGAGCAGGTGGGGTCACCACATACAGGGCTGTGGCTGGCAGTGCTGAAGGTGACACCCATGCTCACGGCTGCAGCTGCCCTGTGCTGGGCTGGTCAATCTGGTCTCCCCAGTCCCTAGTCCTCTGGCCTCAGTGACCCTGACAGCTGCAGGGAGACCGGGGTCCTCCAGCTTTGAGGCTGGCTGAGGCCACAGAGGACTGTTCACCCCTGTGACAGTTGCCTTGCCTGAGATGTGGTGCACCCCACCCCCATCTGGGTGAGCATTAGGGACAAGGAGGGACAGCAAATGTCACAGGGCCTGTATCTGGGAACCTCTGCAAATGGGAGCATTATCACCATCACCTGGTGACAAGACCTGAGGCTGAGAGGGTCTATGGCAACTCCAGGTGACTGAGTCCCCTAGCCCTGCCTAACCTCCTTCCCTTGGCCTAGAGGAGGTGTTTGGAGGTGGTCAGATCGAGTAGGAATGGGCCAGGCTAGGTGGCAGGAGGTAGGCCTGGGCCCCAAACATTACCTTTCAGTAGGGTACCTGTCACATGCAGAGGAAGAGAATACCTGCCACCTTGGCCAGGGGGTACCCTTTACGAAGTTCCTGGCCCCTCGTGGGGTTGGAGCACAGGGGTGCACCAGCGTCGCCTGGACGTGTTGTTCTGGGGATCAGCTGCACAAGGCCTCGTGGGGCCTAGAGCTTCACGTGCTAGGGATGGCACAGCTGGCGTGTCACCAGGGGTTGCTTCAAAGTCTCTTGGGATGGCTAGGTACAGATAAGAACTGGGAAGCCCTCCAGAGACCCAGTTCATTTCCCCCAGCTGCCATGCCGCCTCTGCCCCAGTGGGGCAGGGCACTTGCAGGGCTGAGCCTTGGAAGCCAGGAGCTGCTTCCCTCTCTGCTTAGCAGAGGAGGCAGGTGACCCCTTTCCACGTCTGGCTCTCCTTCCCACCTCTGGTTCCAGCTCTCACTTCACATCTCTCATTTGCCTCCATCCTGGGAAAACCTTCCCTTAACTCTGGGAAATGCTGGCTTCCAGCCCAGGCTCAGCCTCTTGCATGTTGTGTGACCTCTGCTGAGTCCACTTGGCCTGTGTGAGCCTCAGTGTCCTCACTGGCATTGGAATAGCTCTCCGGAGCCTTCTGCACACAGCTCTGGCATCCACTGTGTATCAAAGCAAGAGAAGGGCTCTGTGCTGTTAGAAAGTTAAGTTGGGTGACAGGTACCGTGACCCTGCAGGACATGATCCCACCTTTAGTGGATAAGGCCCTTCATGGTCTGGCCACAGCAAATGTCTCACACCAACCTAGCCTCCATTCAGGCCACCCTGAACTGTTTCCATCCTCTGAACATGCCACCTGTTCTCATACTTAGGTGCCTTTGCACAGATGGGCACACTCTTCTTGGCTGGAGAGCTCCTGTCTGCCTCTCAAAGCTCAGCTCAGATGTTCCCTGTTTGAATTATTTGGTAGGTCCTTTCCCTCCCTCGCTCCTTGGTACCATTCCTTCCTTCCGTCCTGCCTTCCTGCCTTCCTCTATTCCTCTCTTCTGCTTTCTCTTCCTTTCTGACAGGGTTTCCACTGTGTAGCTCAGGCTGGCCTCCGATGCAGGACCCTCCTGCCTCAGCCTCCGGAGTGTTGGGACTATAGGTGTGTGCCACCACATCCAGTCCTCTTCCACCTGCCAGCAGAGTCAGTGACCCGCTCAGGTGCAGGCAACATTTACCCTGTGTTCCAGTTTATCCGCTCTCCTCCCTGGCTCCCTGAGGCTGTGGGATTCCCAAGGTGAGGGAGCAGGTAAGAGATTCCTCTTTGCCTCTAGTACCCAGCTTAGCGTCTGCCACACACCAGGCGAGTGTCCTTTCCTGTGCTCATGAGTTTTGCTGTCTTCCACCTGCTCCTCTTCCTCCCACAGGAGGGAAAAGACAGTTCTGTGGCTGAGACCAAAGGACTATCCCCATGGGAGAGGCTCAGGAGATGGTGGGAGGTGGGATGGCCTGAGCCAGGGTGGGGAGAACAGTGCTTTGTGTGACTGGAAGATAAAGGGCCATGATTTGACCCCACACTTGCTCATGGGCTGTGAGGGACCCTCCCTTTCTCCCTGCTGCTCTTCACCCCAAGCTTCATGGTGAGCGTTGCTCTCCTCCCTGGAGGCACTGGATAAAGGAGCGAGACCCAACCTGAAGGGCCTGTAGTCTGGTGAGAGCGAGGGAGGAAGTGACTGGAGCAGGCAGCTTGGTGATGAATGGCAGGCACTGAGCAGGGCCAGCCTGCAGCCTGGTGTGAAAGTGAGCAGGCAGCGGGGTGTGAGTGAACCAGATGAAGGGGCCGATGTTCTGCAGAAGCTGTGCTTGAGAGAGCCATGAGCCAGCGGGGGGGGGGGGGGGGTCAGCAAGGAGCAGTGCCTGGGGCCACATGGCTCTGGGCGCAGCGACTCTGAGGAGACCTGGCTGCTCGTGGAGGACAGTTTGGAGGGCAGATGGCCAAGGTTGACCAGTGGTAACTGCAACCAGGGCCCCTGGGGATAGGGCATGGCTGGGCCCTGCTGCTGGAGACTCTGTTCCTGGCTGGACGAGGCTGAGGGAGGCTGTCAGGGCAAGGAGGGTGGTGACCATCGTCTCCGGACAGACATGAGTTGTGGGAAGAGGGGAAAGCACAGTGCACTCAGCAGGGATCTCTGCAGCGCGGCAATCTTGGCTTCGGAGAGTCAGCCTGGTAATCAGATTGTAGAAATCAGGTACAGGGGTTTTTGCAGAAAACGCAGCAGATCAAAGCTAGGGTCGATTAGGCACTGATTAAACATTGCCGAGGAGGGTCAGACTCATTATGGAGGAATGTACACAGGCCGGCAGTGCTGACGGGAGATAATAACAGATCGCGCCCAGCAGCGCAGACACTGCGGCGCTCTGGGGACACAGCCTCCGCGGCAGGGCAGCCACAAGGAATGGCATGTCCACGGGCTGCCGTGGGAGCGTGACGCAGGGGTGTGTGTGGCGGCATGCAGGTCCGCAGTGCGGTCTGGCCACCTCGGCGGCCTCTGCTGGCCTCCTTGCAGCCTGTGGATGGGGCTGCTCTGCAAGCCGCACAGAGACAGGGCCGGTCAGGGAGCACGAGTCACCCCTTTCCGGTCCTCGGGCCTGCGCAGCCTTTCTCCTGGCGGTGCCTCCTCGACCTCTTTTGTCTCCTTCCCTCCCAGGACTCCACTTGGCCTCCTCCAGGACACCCTGGTCAAGTGTCCACTGGGAATCCCCTCCCAGCTGTGAGTCCCTCGATGGCAGTGTGCCCCTCCATGTCCTCGGTGTCCAGCTCGGGGCCAGGCGTGGAGCAGATGCCTAGCTGTGCTCACACATCTTGGCAGAGCCAAGTCCCTGGAACCACGCAGCTGGAGAGGAGCAAGGCTGGGCCCTGCTTCTGCTTCCTGTGTGAGGGGAGCCCTAGGACTTGGGCTGAGAGGCTAACCACATGAGGAGAGGCAGGCGACTCCAACAGGCTGCTATGGGGGCTCCATGCAGGAGATGCAGGGAGAGCAAGAAGGAAGTGAGTGCCAGGCTAAAGAGCCTGGACTTCACCCTGTGGGCACCGGGCAGCCACTAAAGGTTTTTGATTTGAGGCAGCAACAGAAATCAGGCTGTGCTCCGGGAGGCACTGGAGCGCCTGAGTGCTCTCCTCTGTGAGGGAGATCCCTCTGAGTCACCAGCTACCCTGCGGGTATGTGACTTCTACTAATAGCTTCTTGCCTTGGAAGTGAGGCTCACCTGCAGTGGGCCCCAAGTGGGTCCCAAGTCCCAGGCTGGTTCTGATCACAGAGAGGCCATATCAGCCCAGGTGTCACAGGGAGCCAGGAGGTCCCTAGAGGCCTCTGGGCTCTCCTAGGGTTGGATTTGTCTAAAATTAGGCTGACGTTTTGGTTTACGCCCTCAGCAAGCACACAAGCCTCTGTGTGCCAGCCGCATGCTGATGCTAGGATGCTCTGAGGTGCTGGCAGCTGTGTTCCCTCAGAGAGACAGGAGCATCTGAGCTGCGAGGTCTGCGAGGGCTCTGTTGACAGGTCCTGGCCACCTCCCCAGAGCACTTGCTTCAGGCCTGTCCCACGCCTTCCCTGGCCCTGCATTCATGGGGCCCCTGGCTGTTCCTTCATGCCACCCTGCTGCCCTGTGCGGTCTTGCACTGGCAAAGGGGCCATTGTGGGTGAGGTTTAAGGAAGCATCCTTACATTCTTGCTTGCAGCCCCGCTCTGCACAGGCCTGTGAGGGGCCTCGGTGCACAAGAGTGAGCAGCTCAAGAGCACACAGCCCTAAGGTGGCTGAAGGGGGCATTGTCATGCCCAGCCTGGCTGGGGACTGTTGGAGTTTAGAAGAAAGGAACACAAAAGCCCTTAGCCTCCCAGCTGGAATGTGAACACTTCCTCCATCCTTGCCTGTCTCTCCTCCAGGCCCATAAATGTCCAATCTGAGGAAAGGATTCAGCTCTAAGCCCTGGCAGAATAAGGCTGATTAAGAAACCAAGCTTCATAAAACCGTCCCTGCCCTGGCAGGCTGGCAGGTTAGCTTTGAATCTCAGTCCTGGAAGGGACTGTACACAGTCTCCCAGGTGCTCACCATGCCCAGATCCCTGCTGTGGGATCCTCAGCCAAGTGACTCCCCACTGCACACACACCTGGGCATCTCCAAGCCAGGTGCTCACCACCTCTCCAGGGCCCTCCCCCAACTGTGACACTGTGCCTCCTGCTGGGGCTAGAAACAGAGGAGCTGAGAACGGCCCTTGCTAACATCTCTGGTGCTGACTGATCTATGTGTGTGATCTCCTTCGATCCCCCTGAGGACTCTGCAGTAGGTGACACTGTCGTTATCCCCACTTCACAGAGGAGGCTAAAGAGGTAGAATAACTCACTCCAGGTCTTACAGGAGATAAGAAGCATGGCTGGGGTCTGAAGCAGGATCCTTTGATACCACAGTGTCTACTTTTGGTCACTGCTACAACTAGCTGAGGGGCCCTGGGTCTAGAGACTACCTGCCTGGATTTATGGTTTATGGTCACATCTGCCTAGCCATTCTAAGGGGGCTGGAGAGTGCAAATGAACCAGTGAATGCCTGGGAGAATGCTCAGGATGGTTAGTGGCATAGGTGGGGCACAAGGAAAGCTTGCCCCAGAAGTGGAACTTCAGATTGCATATCCAGTACTGTACTCACCTTCTTCCCTTTCCTCTTGAATTACTCTGCTTCTTTCTGCCCAGTGCCTTTGCACTGCCACCTTTGCTCACTTACTATGTTCACATTTTTCATGTCTTAGTTCATGCCACTTCTGCAGGGAACTTCCCCAGCTGCTCCCACCCCACGCTGTGCATGCCCTTCACGCCTCCGACAACTCTGTATTTATTAGTGGCATTCTTGGCTTACTCTCTGACCCCTCACTGGGTGCCAAGCTCAAGGTAAGGCCGTGTGTTTGGCCCATCATTATGTTAGGGGTAGCCCTTTCCTCTGGGTGTCAGTCTCCCCATCTGTAAAATGGCAGAGTTGTCCGAGGTGAGCTTTGTTCCTTCCTACTCTGGCATGCTGTAGAGAGTGAGCCGCTGCTGTGCAGTGGATGAAGGACAGGCCCTCCTAGGCTGACCAGAGGCCAGGAGGCTCCCCTGATCCCTCTCTCCTGGCTTGTCGCCTGGCTCTGCTGTTAGTCCTCATGAGGAGTCATTTCAAATGGGGGCACAATGTAGTGGAGAGCCACCAGCCTGTGGCATCAGCACTTAGGGTCACCTCCAGAGCCTTTACCATCTCTGTTTTTGGGGGAGTACTGGGGGGCTGAACCCAGGGCCTCACACATACTTTGCAAGTGCTCTATCACTGGGCTGCACCCCCCAGCCCATTTTTAATATCTTCAGACAGGGTGTTGGTAAGTTACACAGGCTGCCTCTGGCCATGAACTTGCAAGCCTGCTGCAGTCCTCCTGAGATCACAGGTGTGTGCCACCACGCCCAGTTCTTTGCCATCTCTTGTGGCCCAGCATCCCCTGTGGGGATTCCTGTGGCAAAGGTGGCCTCCGGGAAGGTCTGGGCCCATTCAGTTTGTGGCAGGCATATCTCTGGGAGTGCAGGTAGAGGTGACTGGCAGAGGGCTTCTCCCCCACCAGACTTCGGGCTCCTTGCAGGAGACTCGGGGACTGGGGCTGATTTGTCTTTCTTCTCCTGCCAGGCCTAGGGTCTGCCAGGGGCTGGCTCTGCTGATGGCAGCTAAAGAAAATGTGAATGAGCAGGCGTGGGGTGCATCCTAGAGTGGGGTGTGGAAAGGCTGCAGAGAGAGGCTCCTCACCTTTACAACAGGAAGCATTTGTACAGAGCTGGGGTGGCCCCGTCGGCCTCGTGTCAGGAGTTTAGCACATGCAGTGCAACAATATCAAATTGCCTTTATTCTCCAAGAACTGATGAATTAGTTGAAAGAGTAAGAAGAGTTGCAGAGTAGCCTGTGCTGTGGTTCACATTGTTGTTAGGCACTGTGGAGTCTAGTCTGACTCATAGTGACCCTCATAGAGTTTTCCATGGCTGATTGTTTCAGGATTCTTTTCGGGAGTGGATTGCCACATCCTTTTCCTGTTTTTGTGGTGCTGGGAATCGAACCCAGGTCGTCAAATAGTGCGGAACAGTGCTCTACCAACTGAGCTAAACCCCAGCCCCGGTTCACATAAGTGTGGCATAAACTCAGCACTGGAGTGTGGGGCGGGGAGAAGGGCTGGTCAGAAAAGGAGCATTATAAATGAGTTGGTTGCATGTGGCTTTAGGAAGGAGAAGGGGAGGTTGGAAAGGGCTGGAGCCCCAGCTCCTCCGCTGTCCTGCCTGTGCCCTGGAGCACCTCTCAGCCCACCCAGAAGGGGCTGGGATGTCTGTCGTAAACTCCCAAGGGCAGGTCCTCCCTGTCCTGGCGCCTGGAGCAGGGAGCCTCACAAGTGTGTGGGATGGGTGACCACTGGCTGGGCTCTGCACCTCCTTGCCTGATAGCCCTTGAAAGGAAACCTGGTCCAGAGCTGGGGAGGTTTCCGGAAATGAGTCCCTGTTGTCAGTACAGAGAGACTGTGCATGTTCCTTCCTGGCTGCCTGTGTCTGGGGCGGTGCCATTTTTTTCCTGCTGATAGTTTTGCACGAATTCTCCTAAGTCTCTGTCTCCTAAGTCTTCTAAGTCTCTGGGCTGGGCTCTGTCCAGCCCAGGCAGGAGACGATGAGGCTGGCCCAGCCTCGGCCCACAGCGGGCCTCTCTTGTGGTTCTGATGAGCTGTCTAGTCACTCACTGTTACAGAGCTGTGCACTTTTGAGACGGTCCAGCCCTTGGGGACATGTGGAGGGCCAGGGCAGTGGAGGAGTGTTGCCTCTTCCTCCTGTGTGGCCCTGTGGTTGGTAAGCTGGCCCAGCACACCTCCCTCTGACCCCAAACAGTGTCAGTGTGGTTGGGTGTGCGGCTGAGGGGGATGTGTGCACTGTCTTTTCGAGAAATTCATCTTGGGCTAAATCCCAGCCTTTCCTATATCAGTCTCTTAAATAGGATTTCTTTTCTCATCCTGTGAGTTTCTTCCTCTTCCTCCCCCCCCCCCCCCCCCCCCCCCCGCTTCTTTTTTGTTATTATTTTTGACAGGGTCTTGCCAGGTAACACAGGCTGTCCTCAAACTTGAAATCCTCCTGCTTTAGTCCTATAATTATAGGTGTATACCACCACATCTGGCACCATGTGAGTTTTATTTTGTATTTATTTTATTTAGTTATTTTTTACAGTACTGGGAGGTTGAACTCGATGCCTCGTGTGTTAGGCAAGCTCTTTACCACTGCTCTTCACCCCCAATCCCTCCCAATTTTATTTTTGAGACAGGGTCTAGTTAAGTTGCATGGGCTGCCTCTGTCAAACTTGTGATCCTCCTGCCTCAGCTTCTTGAGTCACTGGAATGACAGGTGTGAGCCATGGTGCCTGGCTCTACTATGTGAGTTTTAAAACCTTCTCTGGTATGAACAAGATGATTATCCACACATTTCCATGTTGTTCATAGTTCACAGAACACTGTCCCTTCCATTAACACATTTAATACCCTCAAAGTCAGAGAATTTTATTATTTCTGGTTTGTAAGACAAGGAAGAGGCTCAGAGAGGTTAAGTATCTGCCAGCTCTGTCAGTACTAGAGGTCTATGGCTGCTTTTGTCCCAGTACTCAAGTCTGGCACTGAAGCCAGCAGGTGGCAGGCCCTATGCTCAGGGAATGGATAGCATCCACTTCCTGCTAAAGAGCCTGGATTTCTGGACAGAGAAGTATGTTTTCCTAATCTTTCTGGGCTTTTGTGTTCTTATCTATAATACTGGTGTGGTGGAACTCTCTCCTTGCCTTGCCTTATGAGGACATTATGGGCAAATGCTGTATTCATGTGACAAGGGTTTTAAGCTATTAGTAGCTGAGACATGATAGACAGCTTGTCAGACTCTTCCTGGGAGTGGAGCGGAACCCCACCTATGGCCTCCTCCCTCCATTGGTAAACCTTTGTGCCATCTGTGGACTGGGCACTGGAGAGTTGGAGAATCTGATCTGGTCCTCACTGTGAGTTCACAGGCATTTGACTTGGGTAGGAGCAGGTAAGGAAACAGGTGATTTCCATTCCTCCTGTGATACCATGACACCCTGGCAGTATAAGAACATGGGGGGCCCTTTGACAGGTGTGGCTGCTTCAGATGGGGGTGGGAAGGGGTGTCTTCAGTGTTCAGCACCCTCTTCATAAGAAAAGACTGGCGAGATGGAGAAGTGGAGAGCTAGGGCTGGCATTGCCCCACGAGGCCTGTATCCAGCCTCAAACAGGGCTTTCCAGGCCTCCTCCAGGGCCTTCTTCCTGCAGTGCAGAAGGGTGGCCCAGGGCTGCTGCACGCCCAGGGCTCTAGGTCTCATCCTGTGCTTCTTCCTGGGACACCTCCTCTCTCTCTGGCTCTGTGTAAGTTGGGGACAGGGCTTTTGGTACCTGGATGGGAGAGCTGGGTCACCTGTGGTTTGGAGTGGGGTCTAGGTCTTGGGGTCCTCCCCACCTCATTCCAGGTGCCCTTGCCATCAGCATGCCAAGGCTCTTGCCAGAGCAGCACATGCTGGAGGTCAGACGCTCGGTCCCACATCTGGTCTCCCTCCTTCTTTCATCTGAGACCCAGCCCCCAGCTCAGATTGTCTCCATAAACAAATAATAAATTCAACAATACAATCTTCTTGAAATGTCTTGTAGTTATTTTAAAGCTGTTCAGGGGTTTATTTTAATGGCAGCCCAGATCACACAGTTGTCCGGCTGCTGGGGGCAGTCAGGATTGCTGCCTCCCTCCCCTTTTGGCTGACCCGTCCCCTTCCACTAGAGGCCCTGCTGGCCTGGCACTGGTGGAGGACACAGCGGGAAGACTATATACACCCTGCATCCATGTTCCTCCATGCTCCTGTGGTGTTTCAGAACCACATGGCCACAGTGACAGGAGGCCCCAGGAGGTGGGTGACCTCCCAGGTTGCAGAGGGCCGGAGGGAAGGAGTAGCCGGGGTGGGTTCGGGTTTGCCCTGCAAGGCAGCCTCAGGTATGCCCCTTGATGGTAGAAATGGGTCAGAAAGTTGGGTCCAAAGAAGCCAGTTGGGTCCTCTGGCTTGGGCCCCAGGGGCTCATTTGTCCACTGCTTTCCTTGTACCATTAAGGAGACAAGGTCCAGGAGGGCAGGGACTTGCTCCCCCAGGCTGAGGGTCTCCCCGCTTTCTCTGCTCCCTGTTGCCTGGGTCTCTGGCTGCTGATAGAGAGGACCCGCACCCACTCTAGGACACCTCCACTTAGCTCACTGGCCGCGGAAGCTGGAGCCTCTAAGTTCCAGGACAGAGAACTGGGTGGTGCTGGGGGTGAACACCCCATAGGCCCCGACTGTCCTGGCCCCCAGCCAGTTTCTGCAGATGCCTCTCCTGTCACCATGAGGGGCCCAGGTATCATTCTCCTCATTAGCATGAATTAGAAAATTCCTGAGACCTCGGTTTTCTCATCTATATGGGGGGGATGAACAGCTGAGACCCATTTCCAGGGGGTTGGAGAACAGAAACCAGTGTTTGTAATTGAAGACTCCTCTGCAGATGGTTCTTGACAGCAGGCCCTGGCGGTCCGTGCCGTGTGGCGGAGGTGCAGTTCTCAGTCGGGGTAGTCTGCTGGCGTGCTCACTGCCTCATGAGCATGGACTCAGATGCAACCTTGGGCTGCCCACGCCTGCATGTTTCCCAAGGAGCTAGTGGGCCACCTTTGGGGGCAGTTTTTAAAGTGCCAGGCACCAAGACAGGGACTTCAGGTGTATAAACACGGCTCTTGCAGGAAGACATTGTTATTCCCATTTCACACTCGAGGAGACTGAGGCTGGGGGAAGAGGAGCGTGGGAGGCCTTGCTGCAGGGGTGGGGGAGGCCAACCCAGAGACCTGCTTCTCTCCTGAGGGGCAGAAGGACTGAGGACCCCCAGATGGGCAGTTCTTTGTGGAAAGGGGAGATGGGGAGGAGGGTCACAGATGCAGGGATGGCGTGAGAGCAAGTGAGAAGCAAAGGTGCTTCTCATGAGCTCCCGGGGCCAGTTCCAGTCAGAGCGGGCAGCGGGGCCCAGGCCCCAGAGACGGCTGGTCTAGGCCCCTCTATTTATTTGCACATCACCAGATATAAACTAATTTGTTTAGCAAGAAAAAACACATTTTTATTGCCTTCCACACCGGGCTGTTTTCCTCTGGTCTTCCGTCCTGTGCAGGGGCCAGGGAGCAGAATGTTGGGGCACAGGCTGAGGCAGGTGTCATTTATAGGATGTTTCTCCACAGTGGGCCATGGAGCCAGCTGTAACTCTGCCACCACTGCCATGCGACTCTGGCAAGCTGCTGGGTGCTTTGTTTCCCTGTGTCCTGTCCTGGAAGAGGGGGCTCATCCCCTGGCCTCCACGAAGGGAACCTGTCTGATCCTGCCAATTCTGCTTGTGGGCACAAAATGATTGTGGTGGCCATTGACTCTCCTATTATAACTAGATTACAAACTGCACCCTTGGTGGGACCATCAGCCCCTGTGGGAGTTTACACACCCTGTGAGGGCCCCTGTAGTGATCGCTGTAGAGGTGGGAGGTGCCCAGGAGTGGGGAGGAAGAACTTGGGTCTTGTGGGTACCTACCAAGTGCCGGTTGCCTTAGTCGGGTACTGTGCTAAACAGGTGTTATTAGCACACCCTTTCTGCAGATAAAGCTCAGAGAGGCTGGAGAGTGGGATTTGAAAGTGCATTTTTGTAAAGCCCATGCCCTTTCTAGTATGAGGTAAGTGCCAGAGGACAGTTCTAATAACCTGGAGAGGTTTTTATAGCTCCCAGCTGGAAATGAGGCAGCGGAAGAGGAATGTGGCCCTGGTTGAGCCTGAGAAGGTGCTCAGGAGGGGCGGGGCTTCTGGCCTCGGGACACAAACCTGGGAACCTGGAAGGTCAGCCCCATGGCTGGGGAAAGACTGAACGCTGGACTTGGTCAGCCTAATTTTCCTTGAGGGACATGTCAGTGACAAGGCAGTGGTAGGTGGTTGTGACCGAGCTCCTGCTGTGGCCAGGCCTGTGCCGGATGCTGGAGATCTGCCCTCAGGGAGCGCTCAGTGCAGTGGGAGGTGGATGGGTCTCTGGGGAAACCAGGGCAGGGCTTCTGGGGTTGCAGTTGGATCTCTTAGGTATGGGGGTTCCCAAACGGGTTGTTGTGCCAGGGTATGGGGGGGGGTTGCTGCGAGGGAGCTGCAGTCAGCCCACGTGGAGGAGGGGACCAGGCTGGGGATGGTGACGCTCTTCCACCCAGGCCTGGGCCCATGCTCTGAGCGGCGGCAGGAGAACTGGGACTGGCACCGGGGCCTCCCTGGAATATCTTTGTCACCCCTCAACCCTCACATGGAACCAGTGAGGCTGCTGCCTCTGGGGCCTGTGCAGGAGGGTGTCCCAAATTGTTACTTCCCATAGACTTGACCAAGACCTCAAACCCCAAACCAGAGCAAATGGTGCTAATTTGCTGAATCCCAAACCGAACACAAGGATTAATTTTTTGTTTCTGAACCAAGTCTATGATTTCTTCCTTAAAATAAATGAAGTTCCTGCTCAAGAAATTTCAACTCAAAGCTATGCCTTTTTCCGTCCTTCTGCTGCCACCTGGGGACACTTGCACAAGGTCCTGGTGGCTGCTGCCTCCAGCCTCAACTCCCTGGGCCAGTAGAGAGAGGAGGCGGAATGGAGTGGGGTGCAGGTCCACGGAGTGGTAATGGGTGGAGGTTTTGGTGAAAGAGGTGCAGGGCAGTGCGAGCCCCTGGTGAAACAGGCAGAGAACCCTAGTTCAAGCCTGGGCTTTGCTGCTCTGTGCCTGTTAAAATGAAGGAGATGGTCCCCTGGCCTGCAGAGGGAGGAGGAGAAATTCTCCAGAGATGTCTGTCTGAGCTTGACACCATGCCCGGTGCTGAGATGGTGACAGCCTCGTGTTCTCTCAGCTCCATTTTCGTCTTCCACTTAGGTTTCCCAGACAGGCCTGGGAGATGGGCTGTGTTGTCTCCATTGGCTTTGGGGAATCTGGGTCCACTCACAGTGTGGATATGACCTTCCCAAAGGTGGACCCTCATTTGGGGCTGTGCCAAGTACAAACCTGAGCTTCTGGTTCAGGGAAGCAGCAGGGGCATGGGTGGAGCACAGGCTTCGTTGTAAGATCAACCTGCTCAAGCTGTGTGACCACAGGCAGCGCACGGAACCTCTCATCTCTGAAAGTGGAATACAGTCTCAAGGGAATGGTTGTCTTGTCCTTGCTAGGTTTAGAGACCCCAGGACAGAGTCTGGCATACAGAAAGACCTCAGAGAGTAATGGTTGAATGAGTACAGGAAAGAGGTGATTTCGAGTCAGGGTTAGGAGGCTGTTTCAGGGAATGCCAGGTTCCTGGAATGGCACAGATGCCACCTTGAACCCTAGTCCGGCAAAGCTGAGGGCCTGAGAGAGCCACCTATTGTCGGGTGAGATGCTGGGCACTTCTGACTGTGAGCCTCTTTGGGCCCTGGCCAGGAGAGACTCAGCAGTCCTGTGTGCAGGAAGCTGTGGGGAGAGAGGGTCCTGCAGGGCCTTTCTGCTTGAATCTCCCTTGAAGACTGTGTCCCAGGTGGGGCTCACCCTGCTGCTAGATGACCTCAGGCCCCTCTGGGCCCTGCCAGGGCCTTAGTTCCTCAGGTTCCTGCTGCACCAGTAGGGCTGTGAGCCTCGCATCCCTGATGGGCAGTGTCAGCTCAATCTCCAAGGCTTCTGTGGGAGCCCCTGGGATTTGGAGCTCACTTACCTTTGTTCTGGCCTGGCCATGTCTGCCACGGTGTCCCTACTGGGGTTTCACAGGGCACAGGACTGCAGGGTTCTGGCCGGCATCTAGGAGCAGTAGCAGCGAGGACCTGCAGGCCTCCATGTCTTGGGAGCACAGCTGCCTGTGTGCTGGTCCTCGATTTACAAAGGTGCAGAGCACTAAAGTCACTTAGCTGGGATGGACACCAGGGACTCAAATGTTCTGTGCATATGACCCCACAGGCTTGTTGCTCCAGGTCCCTGGGTCCATCCCCTAGGATGAGGCCTGAGGGTGTGCGTGTCTGGGAATTCTGGGGCTGCTGTCTCACGGGGCTATGGAGAAGCACTGACCCAAACCACCTTCACCTAGGTGTTTGCCAGGTTCCTGGTCTCCTTGGGTCCTTCCCACAGCCTCAGTGGAAGTCAACCATGCAGGCTTCTGTTTCTTCCCGTCTCATTCAAATGTTGGCATCTGCCTTACCTGGCCATCGTGTTTGTTAGGTGAGGCATATACAGTGCCTTACTACTACTTCTAGAGAAAAGCAGGCCCAGGTGGTTGAACTTTACTTTTTTATTCATTTATTTTTTAATGTATTCATCTGCCCATCTAACAAATGCTCACTAGTGCTATACTGTCCCAGGACCTGAGCTGGGTAACTAAGAAGAACAGATCTACTCCTGATTGGGAGGAAATCTCAGTGTGGTAGGAGAGGTATGGGCAGCTTAATGAGTAGTGGGTGCCCACAGATAGGGGTCATTGGGTAGGTTGTCAAGGAAGTCTCCCTGGAGGAGGTGACTTGCCTAGACCCTGTGGCTGAGACACAGGGAGTCTCACCTGGCTTCTCTGTGGAGCCTTTTTGACTCATTCTCTCCCCATGGTATAACTGGAGAAATGGACTGAATATTTTTCCCTCCATCTGGGGCTGTCTTCCTGGTACGATGGTCCCAGTACTAAGCAGGCCCTTTCAGATGCATCTCCTCCCCACTCTCTAAACCACCCCAACAATGGCAAAGTGCTCTGGGGTGGGGGTGGATAGGAGGATGAAGATGCATTGCACCATGGTCCCAATCTGTGCACCCTGGGAGACAGGGCCTTGTGGGGACCCAGATGGAAGGAGGCACCACCACTGGTGCCCCTGGGATCTTTATCGGCAGGCAGTGGTGGGGACCATGGAGTCCTCTTAGCTCAAGGAATAAGGCACTCGTGTTGGAGGGGGCTGGTGGCCTGAAGGGGTGCCCTGGGTTGTTAGATCTGGGCAGTCAGGACCTACGATGTACCTGGCCCTGAGTTGGGCACTGTGGGGCAGAGGAAGGAGTTTGCAGCCTGAGGTTTGGGTGGGGAAGTGGAGGAAGGGAGCAGGTGCAAAACCCCAAAGGGTACATCAAACTGCATTGGAGGATGCAGGGCAGCTTCATGGGGCTCTGCAGATGTAAGATCTCAAAGGCCAGGTTGGGTTCCGTTTGACAGATGGGCCTTGTTGTCAGTCCAGCTCACCATCCTTCAGCTAGACCCACACAGCATCTGGTCCCAGGCCCATAGTTAAACAGTCTAAGGACTGGGGATTTTCTGGATGCAAGAGAAGCACTAACTTCTCTGGGCCAGGGATGGAAGGTGCCCAGAGAAGGTTTCACAGAGTAGGTGACTTTGGAACTGGGCCTTGAAGGATGTATAGGAGTTTACAGACAGAAAGGTGAGAGGGCATTCATTACAGGCAGAACCTTGTGCAGCTAAGCTGGACCAGGGGGATGGAATGTTTCTATCTTGGAAAAAGGAAGGCAGGGATTAGGAAGGTAGAGTGACCCAACCAAGATAATAGAGGCCATACCTCCTAACTCCTCATCCAGTGTCCTCCTCACCACCCCACACAGCTTCCTACGTCCACTTGGGCATCACAGAGGCACCTGGGAGCTTAGGATGTGCCCTTGGTTTCAGTCCTGTTTTAGCACCTGGAACAGGCCCAGCAGGGTGTGGCTGTCTGGGGCAGGGCCTGACTTGGTTGGTCTTAGGGCTCCTCTCCTGTGGATGGGTTGCTGCTAGGTTGGCTGGGGCCTGCTGTGCTCCCCAGGCCATGGCTGAAAGATGGAAAAATGGAAACTTTCTTCATCTTATTCTGGGAGGAAGTATGAATGAGGATAGAAATCTCTTCTTGAAAATGCATGAAATATTTAAAAAGCTAAAAGTTCGGAGTAAAGAGTTCGGAGTAGGGCAGGTCTGGGTTCAAATCCTTGCTTTGCCTCAGTTGACTTTGCAAACTTAAGCAAACCATTTGCCTCCTGAAACCTCCATTTTCTTATCCATTTTCTTATCTGTGAAGATTCAGTGAAATAATTGAGTGCACTTTAATTTGTTGTTTGTTAGGTGCCATCCAGTCGGGTCTGACTCATAGCGACCCTCATAGGGCTTCCAATAGCTGATTGCTTCAGGATTTCTTTGAGAGTAGATTGCCATGTCCTCCTCCCATTTTTGTGGTGCTGAGGATTAAATCTGGGTCCTCAGAGAGTGCAGGGCAGCACACTACCAACTGAGCTACACCCCAGGGCACATTTTAATTTATATAGTACTTAATAAACATAGCTTTCATTTTCCTTACCAAACATGAAATCCACCTTCCTTTTCCTCCAATTCTGAAAGGAGGGTCACCAGGTTCCCCTGAATACCTCTAGTGATAGGGAGGGCACAACATTCAAAGGCATGCCTCTGTTGTGTGAGATCTGTCTGCTGGTGGCTTCCTCCTTGGTCCCGGGACTTCTCCATGGGCCTTTGGCCCTGGAAGCCAGTGGTCCTCTCTTTCCAGGGGCTGTCAGCCAGGCCATCAGCCCTGGGCCACTGTTTGGATGGTAGGGTGCTCAGGCTCCTTTCAAAATGTGGTGCCAGGAGCCTGGCCTGGCCCAGCCAGCATAGACGGGCCCTGGAGGGGAATGTGTGCACCTGAATACTTCTAGTACATGAGGCTCCACATCTCATCGCCATGTTGACTCTGTGTAAAAGCTCTGTTTTTCAAAACCTTCCTTCCCTCCCTCCCTCCATCCTCCTTTCCTTCCTCCTTCCTTCTTTCCTTTACTAATTTGGTTTTTTTTTTTTTTTTTTTTTTTTTTGAGACAGGGTCTTACTATATAACTCAGGCTGGCCGGGAACTTGCTATATAGTCCCAGGCTGGCCTTGAACTCAGGATCCTCATTCCACTGCCTCCTAAGTGCTGGGATAGCAGGGGTGCACCACCACACCTTCCATCCTTTAAAAACGTCTGCTGCTATGAAAATGGGTTCCACCTTTTTTATTTTTTTAAATTCTTCACTGCTAACATTACAGCAATAACTAATTCAAAATTGGATGCCTTCTTCCACAAATCCACCCACATAGAAACATCACCAGTTCCCCTTGCTTGTAGCTCCTTTCTGACTTCTGTCCTCATGTGTGGTTTGAAAATAGCTTGAGTTATGTGTGGGTGATACTGTTACAGTCTACTTGAAAGCTTTCTTCATAGGCTACATGAGGTCTCAAATAATGGCCACCTAGTACCTTACTGCCTACAGCTATGCCACTGTGGCATCTGATCCCATCAGATCTAGGAAGCTAAGCAGGATTGGTCTCATTAGTACTTGGATGGGAGACCACTTGGGAACACCAGGTGCTGTAAGCTTGGGAGAAGGACTTGGCAACCCACTCCCAAAAGACAATCAGCCATTGAAAACCCTATGAATAGCAGAGAAGCACTGCCAATAGTATTTCATCTGTTGTACATAGGGTTGCCATGAGTCAGACACTGACTCAACCATACCTAACAATAACAAAAACAACAGTATCTTACTATATGAACACACTCTGATATATATAATCTCTTCTCTGTTGCTGGACGTCTAGGTTGTTCCCTGCTTTTCACACTATTGTAAGTAATAACGTGATGAACATCTTCATTTCACAAAGGCCTGGGCAGCTCCTCCTGTGGATCCGGTGACATGTTGGGTTCTGGAGAGAAAAGGTGGGCAAGGCATCATGGAGGAGCACAGTGAGGAGAGCCGATTGGTGTGAGAACAAATGACAAGACTAAGTCTGGCTTGTCTACCAGGAGTTTACACAAAGATATGAGCTGTGTAGGAGCACTCAGAGACCAGCGTAGAGAATTTTGACCTTGCCATGGGACTTGACTTATCCTTTTGGGATTTCATTGGCTGGTGTTTCAGAAATGGATGGAAGATGTCTTCCTTTTAGAGAATTGCTAAGGTGTGGAATTCATAGGTTTTTATTAAGCATCTGTTGTGTGCTGGGATCTGGAGCTGGAAACAATGAGTGAGACCCTCCCTGGGCTTGAGTCAGTAGCAGTCCTGTTGGTTAGACGTAGTGGACTGCTAAAATGACATATTAAGAAGTTACAGGGCTTAGAAAGGAGCATCAGATTGGAGCATGTGGGAGGAGTCTCACTGTTGGAGGATTGATAGTCCACAAGGTGGTCGCCACATCTAGAGACTTCCACAGGCTGAGCTGCTCTGTCGCTGTTTGGATGGGTGGGACTGGGAAGCCACCTCCCCTCACTGGAGACATGGGGAGCATTCAGGCTCAGGCCAGCTGGGCCCTTCTTGGCCAGGGCTGGTTTCCCGTGGAACCCAGAAGCAGTCTGGTCCAGAGATGAGATTCCTGCTCAGGCTGGGGCTAATCAGCTGCTTGCGTCTCATGCTTTGGGTCATTTAGACAAAGGCAGGTAAAAAGCCAGACCAGCAATATGCATGTGTGGTTACAGAGCCTGGACAATCTCAAGTGTCTGCTGCTGGTCTTACAAAATTCTGCCAGACAGCCTTGCTGGGTGCTGCATCCCTGGGCAGCAAGACCTCTCCGGAGCAAAGAGCCCCTCCTTTGAATCCCTGGATGCGTGATCACTTCATTCAGCCAGGATGTGGCCTGCATGGGGATGGGCTTGTGCCAGGTGTGGGGTGTGGGGCACAGCCCAGGGTTAGACCAGCCCAGCTGTCAGGGAGCTCATGGTATGTGTGGGTCAGACACACACCAGACAGTGACCACTAGGGGAGAGGCTGTGACCTGTTGGTGCTGTGGAACCTCGATATCCTGCCAGTCTGTAAAGTCCATGAGGCTGGGACATGTCTGGCTTGCTCTCTGTAGTGTCCCAGCACCTTGCCTGGCACACTGCCTGGCATGGAACAGATGCCCAGTGGCTATCTGTGAACTGGATGATTGGGAAGTGCTGGCCCCGCCTGGTGTGAGGGGGGAGGGGCTGGCCAGGACCCGGCCTTACCTGGTAGAAAAGTCCTTTCGTCCTCCCATCTGTCCCTTGCTGAGCACCTGCTGGGATCCAGGTCCCCTGCTGCAAGGTCAGTATACAGAAGGGGTCCAGGCTCCACAGGGAGAACCTGTCCCCTGGGGGCTCCTCTGGGACAGGGCTAGGCACAGAGGACAAGTTCTGGGACTGCTGGTGAGCACAAGAGGAGATCCAGATAAAGGGCCCAGCGTGCTGATGCTGGGGCGGCTTGTTTAGCTGGGGACCCTCCACGAGAGTGTCCAGGCTCAGTCTAGGTGCTTTTCCACCACAGCTGTGTGACCTTAGGCAGTTTGCTTCCTTCTCGGTGCTTCAGTTTCCTCATCTATAATGTGGGGTGCCCCCTCAGAGGGTTAGGAAGATCAGAGGAAACCATGGATGTGAAAGAACCTTGTGAAATAAGATGGGAGGGACACAGAGGGACCATGGTCCTCTCTTTCCGTATTGGTGCTGCTACATGTCCTACAATTCTCAGGACAAACCTGACAACCGAGGATTGAGTGGCCTGAACTAGCAATAGTGCTCTAGTTGAGAACCCCAGCATAACTGGAGAAATGGATGCTTGTGCCTCTGCGCGATTCTGTGGAAAGGATGTGAACGAGCCACTTTGTCTAGCAGGAGGTGGGAGCAGAGGGGCCAGGTGACATTTGGAGTTTTACCCAAGGTCAGCTGAGAACCACGCAGGGCACTTGCTGTGGTTAGAATGTGTCATCTCTGAAATCTGGGGTGCCAGTGTGATGGTGGGTCTCTAAAAAGTGGACACGCCCTCGGGCTACCTACTCCATAATGGACAAAAAAGTGATGTGGCTGTCACTGGCCTGCCCTGCCACCTTCCATCCTGAGAGGATGGAATAAGGAAGCTTCACCAGCTGCCGGCACTTGCTCTGGGATGGCACAGCCTCCAGCCTGTGAGAAGTACAGTCCTGTTCCTCACCTGTTACCTGGTTCAGGGGGTGGCCGTGCAGATGGACAGGGAGCATGGTGGACTGAAGGAGACAGGTGAGGTGTTTGAAGGCTCACTCCAGGTCAGTGTGAGAATGGACTTTGGGGCTGGATGGCAGGTCAGGGGTTAGGCTAAGACCAGGGGCTGGGCCTGAGTAGAGCAAAGCTATACTCCTGGTGGGCTGGCCAGGTGACCCCAGCATGCACCACGCTGACCTGGGCCTCAATTTCTTCATTGAAAGAGTGGGGTTGTGAGGCCTGCCTCAGGGAAGGCAGCATGTAAACTGTGGTGTGCTGTGCAAAAAAAGGGACAGAGGGGGAGTTGGGGTGGGATGCTGGCCCCTCCTAAAGCTTTTGTTTAGAGGGGAGAGCTGTGGCTGTGTGCCCTCCCTGAAGTGAACCAAGCATCCTTGTCAGTTGGCAGGTGCCACTGGGTGCCCAGGGGAGGCTTGGTGGCACACACCTCTGCAGCATGTGCTTCTGCCCCATGGGGTCCCTGTCTTCCTCATGGTTCCCTCAGGAGGCACACATTCTCATTGCCTGCGCTTTCCCAGCAAGAGGCTAAGCCCCAAACCCAGGTGCCAAGGCAAGGAGGCTGCAGTGAATGAGGGCGTGGTGGAGGGCGGGCTGTGCACAGGTGTCCGCCAGGCACATGAGAGGAGGTGATGCGCTCTAGGACAAAAGCCACCCAGTCCCAAGGTCACCTTGGGCGAGGGCAGGTTCCCAGCCCTTGGGAAGGCTGAGCCTGCAGGGAGGGCAAGGGTGCTGGGAAGGGAGGTGTTGGGAGAGGACAGAATCCAGCCCAGCTAGCTCCCCGACTTGGCTGGATGACCAGCAGGTGGGATGAGGTTTGGTAAAGGGCTGTAGAGGGTGTGGGGTGTGTGTCAGGGGCTGCGCTGGGCTCTGTCCCTGTGTGCTGGGTCTCAATGGCTTTAGGTCTGCCAGGAGTGATGGGGCTGGGACAGGAAGGGGTGAGGGTGCAGAGGATGCAAGCTGGACCCTGGAGGGACCTGAACTCTTTGTCAACCAGCAGGACTTGGGGGCCCTGACTTGGGGGAGTTTGTCCCCACATGAACAAGTGTCCGGTAGGGGACCCGGCTGCTGTCCTGAGGGCATCAGAGGCCCCCACACGTGGGCTCAGATGCTGAGCTCAGCCCTTAGTAACTTCAAGTTCTGTTTCCGCCTCTGCAGGATGGGGAATAACAGCAAATGTGCCGCTGGCTGGGAGAAGGCGAGGTGTCTGGGTGGTGTGTGCCGAGCTAGGCCTGGCACAGCGCAGGTGCTCAGGAGACAGGTGGCCGAGTGCTCCCGAGTGACGTGAAGGAGAGCCCAGTGGTTGAGGGCAGGGGTCCTAGAGCCAGTTTGCCAGGGTCAAACCCGGCCTCCCCACTT
This sequence comes from Pedetes capensis, assembly GCA_007922755.1. Lineage (NCBI taxonomy): Eukaryota > Metazoa > Chordata > Mammalia > Rodentia > Pedetidae > Pedetes > Pedetes capensis. Next base: position 137,827 of record VMDO01000878.1, read on the forward strand.
CCTGGCTGTGTGGCCTTGGCCACACTGCACCTCTCTTCTAGAACCGTGTGATTGTGAAGTCGTACAGACCCCACAGCACTGTCTCAGCCCTCATTGAACCTGGCCTTTCGGCAGCACCTGCAGAGTTGCTCAGTCCTTGAACACAGCCTTGGTTTGCTTCGAGGATGCCTCTGTCCCCCTGCTCCTCAGCAGCTCCTCTCCACTACACCCTGTAGTCCTTCATTCTCTTCTCATGTCTACACAGCCATGTCCTCCTGGGGTCTTGTCACTGTCTACATTCACTGTCTTGGTGATCTTGTCCACAAGTGTGGCTCTGAAGCTCATCTGGTGAATCCCAAGTTCATCTCTCTCACTTGAGTCTCCCCCTTGACCAGTAGGCTGCTCCATCTTTGAGACAGGGTCACACTATATAACTCAGGCTGGCCGGGAACTTGCTATATAGTCCCAGGCTGGCTTTGAACTCAGGATCCTCATTCCTCGCCTCCTAAGTGCTGTTGTCCTAGAGTGTATCACCTCCTGTCATGTGCCTGGTGGACACCTGTGCACAGCCCGCCCTCCACCACGCCCTCATTCACTGCAGCCTCCTTGCCTTGGCACCTGGGTTTGGGGCTTAGCCTCTTGCTGGGAAAGCGCAGGCAATGAGAATGTGTGCCTCCTGAGGGAACTGACTCAAACCCAGGGAGGGGTCTCACTCATTGCTTCCAGCTCCAGATCCCAGCACACAACAGATGCTTAATAAAAATCTATGAATTCCACACCTTAGCAATTCTCTAAAAGGAAGACATCTTCCATCCATTTCTAAAACACCAGCCAATGAAATCCCAAAAGGATAAGTCAAGTCCCATGGCAAAGATCTGTTAGTCGATGTCTAACAGATACCTCAGCCCTGACTCTTCCCAAGCGGAGCGGAGCCTCTCATGCCCCAGGTGCTCTGGGTTCCCACCAGGTGCCCCTGTGACCCAGGCCAGAGCGTTGGAGTCCCGTGTCTCTTCTCTCTCCCACACCAACACATCTGATCCATCTCCTGTCTTGTTGGTTTTAGTTGGACAACAGGGGCAGAGTGTGACCCCTTTTGTGATTTCCTTGCTATCCTGGCCCAAGCTGACATTGCACTGGCTTGCCTTGTTGTACCGTGGTCTCCTGCCTGGCTGTCCTGCCTCCACCCTAGCCTTGTGGCTCCCAGGGTCCTGTTCAGACAAGAGCTTTCTCAGAACTTTCCAGAGGCTTCCATCTCCTAGGATTAAAAGCTACAGTCCTTACAATGGCAGCATTATCCACCCCTTCATTATTTACTCTGACCTCATCTTGGACTGCTTATCTGCCTGCCACCTAGGCCTTCTTTTTTGTCCTCAAATACACCACCACCTGTACTTCTGCCTCAGGACCTTTGCACTTGTTGTTGCCTTTGCCTGGAGTACTCTTCCCCCAGATCACCTCCTGGCTTCCTCTCTCCCTACCTCAGGTCTTTGCTCAGCCATCAGCTGATTGGAATCTGCTCTAACTGTTTTAAATTGCATGCTGCAGTCCCACAGTTCCCTTCCCTGCTTTTTCTCCACAGCATGTCTTACTCACTGATAGATAGTAAACAAATGGGTAAGTCCAAAAGTATGTCACCCACTAGAATGTCAGCTCTGTCTGGAAGGGCAGGGCCCCATCCCCAGGACCTAGAATGGTGCCTGGGACATGGTAGATGCTCCACAGCTGGTGGAGCTCCACAGATTGGTGTTAATGAATGAAAATGACTACACGACACTGCCTAGAACTTGATCTGCACTCAAGAATGCCCAGCATGTAGCCATTGTTCCTGCTTGTCCACATTATATGGCATTGGAGGCAAGTATTCTTTCCCCAAAGCAGAGAACTCGTGTGGCCACTGAGTAAGTGCTTAATGAGCAGCACCGTGAGTCAGGGCCTGGCCTACTCTTGACACACACACCACCTGCTTGACACTGCTTCTGGTGCAGGAGGCGTCTGGAGGGCTTCCTGGAGGGGGCTTGTGGAAGAAGGTTGCTGTAGTTCTGGGGTTAGCAAGAGCAGCCTGGCATGAATACTTACCACAATAGAGGCTGTGGCTTGGCCTGTGCTGCTGCAGGGATGGGGTGAGGGCCCCGTGGATGAGTATCATACAGGCCTTCTGTGGCTGACCCTGGCTGCCCTCTTCTTCTGAGCTGGGTTGCTGGCCACCTCCCTCAGCTGGAAATTAGTTGGGGGAGGTGGTGGCCTGGGATGAGGTCCCCTGGGGAGAGTGTCTGGAACTGCCTGGGAGGGGCCTTTCCCCATGACGCAAGCCTGAAGTCATGGCTGCTTATGAAGGTCAGAGCCTGGGCTGCTGGGAGCCACAGCTCAGTTCTGAGTGCATTGTCCACCTGAGCGGGATCCCTGTGTGGACCTGGAGCAGACGGCCGTCCTGGAGCTCCAGTGTGGTACCAGAGGTGGGCGGGCGGGTCTCTGACAGCCCCTCCCTCAGCTGCTCAGCTGCTCTTTCAGGAAGGATGGCTGAGGAAACCGAGGCCCAGCAGAGGGAGAGCGACTCTCCATCTGACGTCCTGGGCTCTGGAGGAGAGAGCCCCAGCTGGCGGAGCAGAGACAGGGACACCTTGGTGTGGCCAGGGGGACAGTAGCCCTGGAGTGTGTGTGAGGATGAGATGGGGCACTGTGGGGATGGCGGGTGGCCCGGGCCTGGGCCTCAAGCCATCCATTTTTTGCCTGTGGCCTCTCCACAGCTCAGCAGCACTGAGGCCAACTGGCTAGGACCCGAGTCAGTGTAGCCAGTGCTTACTGATGTCTGTCTTCTCTGGGTTCAGTCCTGCGCCAGGTCTTAGAAACCTGGGAAAGCTGGGCATGGTAGCACATGCTGGTAATCCCAGTGCCTCCGGAGCCTGAGGCTAGAGGATTGTGAGCTCAAGGCTGGAGGCAGTCTGTGCAACTTAGTGAGACCTTGTCTGAAAATAAAATATAAAAAAGGAGCTGGGGGTGTGGCTCAGTGGTAGAGAAATTGCCTAGCAGGCATGAGGCCCTGGGTTTAGCCCTCCAGTACTAGAAAAGAAAAGAAGAGAAAAGAAAAGAAACGAAACCTTGGAAAGAACAAGACAGGCCCAAGGCCACAAGTTCCTCACTTGGCTATGGAGACAGACCCAGGGGACCAGTGGGGGCCGGTGATGACACAGGCTGAGATGACCTAGGCCGGTGGCAGTGGTCATGGAGTAGAATGGTGAGATGTGCGGGACATTTGCAAGGTGGAGGAGGCACTTCATCGGCTTTTTGTTTTGTTGTTATCTTGAGACAGGGTCTTGCTGTGTAGCCCAGGCTGGCCTGGAACTTGCTTTATAGCCTATGTTGGCCTCGAACTCATGTCATTCTTACTGCCTCAGCCTCCAGAGCACTGGGAATACAAGTTTATTGGCTTTAAATTACCAGTGAATTAACAAATTCAAGCCCTGGCTTCAGTGTTAACCAGTTGTGTGACCTTGGTCAGGTTACTTGGCCTTTCTGTGCCTCACTTTCCTCATCTGTAAAATGGGGATGTTACAGTGTTTGCTTTATAGGGCTGGGGGAGACAGTCTCTGTAAAGAGCCAGAACGGTCTCACCACATACTCACTGAACGTTTGCTGTCACCGTCATGATTGGTGATTGGCCTGGCAGAGGAGTGGGCTGAGGGCTGTGTCTAGGATGGTGCTTTGAGTGCCTGGAGCTGGGGAAGGGGACAGATTTGGGGTGGATGTGGGAGGACTGCCTCATCTTGGTTGAAGTGAGGGTGCCAGCGGGGCATTGATGGAGACATGGAGGCCCTTCTGAGGTTGGCTGGAACTGCCTCCCAGCTGCCTCCTAGCCAGGAGGCTGATGTCCCCACATGTGACAGGTCTGCCCTCAGAATCCGTGGATGGCTTTGCTTTGGCTGCTTGAGGTCCCCACGGCAGGCAGGTGATCATCATCACCATCATCATCATGATAATGGCAACGATAACAACTACCATTTGTGCCGGAATTTACATCTTACAGAGTGCGTCCTGTCCGTCACCTCACTGAGAACACATGGTTCCAATAGCAGGCGAAAGGATGTATTTCTCCTGGGTCTCAGGGGGCCGCTCTTCTGGAAGTCTGTTTCAAATAAGAATGCTGCCGCACATTTTTATAACGCTTTGTACTTTGCAGCGTGTCCTCATGTCCTTGCTTTTACTTGGCCCTGCCGCTGGCTCCTCTTGTGGCCCATCATCCAGGAAAGAACATCGCCTTTGACAAATGAAAACCTGAGGCTCTGGCGTTCCAGCTGCTTGCTTGCCTCGGCTCTCCCAGCTTGTGAGGCTGGGCCTGAGGGATCTGGAGTTGCAGTTCAGCATTCCGCACGGGGCTGGGCTCTCCTCTGAGCAGCACCTCAGCCACTTCATGACGTAACTCCATGGACGGGAGGCTCACTGCCCGTGTGGTACAGACGCCTTTCACCCCAACCCATGGCTCTGTATTGCTGCCCACACAGGGCTTAACTCTTTGCCTAGAGACCCCCAGCCTAGCCAAGCCAGCAGGACTGGAAGCGTCTCTGTGCCGACAGCTCTGGATCTCTTGGGCTTCCCAGGTGGTTCCCAGCTCCCTTGGCCCCTTGAGTCCTGTTGGTGGTGTTGTCTGTTCCACTGTCCCTGCTATCTTGCCCCACAGTAGGGCCCATCCGTGGGGCTGCCCTGGACAGCAGCAGCAGGGAGACTGGATGGAGAGCCCTGGTGGAGACTGGAGGCCCAGGTCCTGCTGACCCTTGCAAGCAGCGCCTTCCTTGGGCCAGACGGTGTTCCTTTGGTGTTGTTTTCCAGTACAGCCTCTGGCCTTGAACTTGAGATTCTCCTGCCCCTGCCTCTCAGGTTGTTGGACTGATGGGCATGTACCATGGCATCTGGCAACCAGAGGGTCTTCAGAGTCCCTCAGTCACTCGTATCCTCCCAAACCCTCCCTTTGATGGTGCTCACAACTGTGTGGACCTGTGTGGGGTGGACCGGGGAGAACAGGTATTTAGGGGCATTTTCAGTGTTGAGGGGTTGTTTCTAGTGAAAGCTGATTAGGCTTTTAGAAGAACTCTGCTCCAGGACAAAGTGCCTCTGCATGACGAAGCAAATGAGCCACTGGGTTGGGCCTGGCTGCCCCTCCGACCCTCCTTTGCCATCGGGCGGTTGTGGTACCCACTCAGCCTCCCCACCCCGCCTCCTGCCCAGCTCATGCTCCTCTCCAAGACCCCTCTGCAAGACTTCCCTGGCTGTCTGGACTGGGTGAGGGCTTTTTCCTGGGCTCCCACAGTCTCCGGGCATCTCTGTCCCCAAGCTTTTGCTCACCAGTCTCCCTAGCACACAGGCCCCACATGTCCCTGTTCCAGAGAAATATTAGCAACTCTCACTTTGCATCTTCTCCCCGCTGTATCCCACGAGGCAGGCAGTGCTGAAGTACACACGCGTACAAACACACACGTGTGCATCTTGTTCAGCCCTGTTGGGGGAAACATTGCCTAAGGCCCCTCGGGGGACGGGAAGTGGATGAGTCTAGCCCAAGTGTCGCAGCACACGAGTAGCCCATGTGGCTGCCAATTGTGGCTACCCTGCCCAGCTGGCAGAGTGGCTCTGCTGGGGAATGCACTTTGATTCATAGCGCCCCTGCTCTCTTTGGAGTCTCTTTGCCACGGAGCCCTGTCGGACATATCCATAAACCTGAGCACCAGCAAGGTTGCAGCCTCCCCTGCCTCGTGCAGGCCTTCTTCCTGTCTACGCCGTGCAGGCACAAGTCACCCCTGTTGGCACCCAGCAGTTAGGTTGAAAGGACTCTGGTCCAAGTTCCCTCCTGCTCTGACCTTGCTCAGCTCAGGGTCTGGGAAGGTTGCTCGAGGGTGGCTTGTGGACTTTGAACTCGAGCCTACTTTCTGACACTTGCTGGTGTCATCAGAGGCCAGTCACATTGCCTCTCTGAGCACCAGTGGGATATGTAGTCCTTACCTCTGAGTTGCTGTGATGGGGCTGGGTACATAGGTGCAGGGCCTGGTGTCCTGCCTGTGTGCAGCAGGTGGTGAGTGAAGGAATAGGCCTTCTTTGCTGGAAAGGCAGGGCACAGTGGGGGAAGGTGGTGGGTTGGGGTGGAGCGGCAGTGGGGGTGGGTGGGCGGTGAGCCAGAAATTCCTTCTGGAGGTCTGGAAAATGGAAGAGGCAGCGGATCCCTGACCTCCCTGGGCGAGGCCCCATGCCTTTCTTATGCTCGTCACTTGGATGGCTGGGGAAGCAGGTGTGTCTCCCAGCTTGGGAAGGCCAGGGAAAGCCTGAAGCAGACGTGAAGAGCATCTGCACTGGCCAGGACCTTTGCAGGCACTCGGCCAGCTCTCTCTCGGGAGTTGAGGCTAAGGGACTCAGAGAAGGAAAGAGGCTTTCCCAAGGCCACCAGCCAAAGGGGAGCAGAGCGGGGGTCCTTTCTGTTCCTGGCGCCTTGGACAGCTGACTTAAATCAACAGCTGACCTTTATTGAGCCCTTGTCAAGGTCTGGTTCTGAGTGCTTGGTGTCTTGACCTCATGAATCCTCACATAAACGCTTTGAGGTGGGACTGATTATTTCCAATTTACAGAGAGGAAACTGAGGCTCAGAGTAGCTGAGCGCCTTTCTCAGGGTAGCACCACAGCTCATGAGTGTGGGTCCTGTGCTGCGGAGCCTCAGCGTCAGGTTCGGCCTGAGTGGCGGGTGCCTACAGGCTTTCGTAGATGCCCTGGGCCAGCAGGGAGGGCCTGTGTGGGGATTGCCCTGACAGGAGCAGGGAGACCCAGGTGATGTGTCACCAGCTCCCCTCGGGACCTTGGGCAGGGTCTTTGGCATCTTTGGGCTCAATTGTCCCATGCTGACCATGAAGGAGGCTGAGAGACCCTGTGGCCCTGGCACTGTCTGTCTTGAGAGGTGATCAGTCGCTGACCCTTGGGTCGGGCAGCCTGCGCCTTTTCTGGTCAGCCCGTCCTGGCACTGGGCAGTTCTCCTCTGCAGGTCACCGAGTGCTCCCTGGTTCTTCTGCCCCTGTCCCCTTCATCCTCTGCCTGGGCTCCCTCCCAGAGGGCCTGGTCCTTCCCTTTCCTGGTCTTCCCCTGCTGCTTAGACCAGTGCTGGCTGGGCACTGGTCACCATCACCCTCTGCCTACTGGGAATCACGTTCATCCTGTTGTGTCCCCTCTGCGTAGAAGAGTGGTGTTGAGGGCGTAGGGCTGGGCAGGGCTGTGAGTCTGAGCCACGTGGCTCCTTGGCACATTCCGTGATCCCCTTAGACCTTCCTCCTGCTCACGACATACCCTGACCATCCGCTCGTTCCTTCAGCCAGCCAGCTGCTTCGTGCCTGCTCTCGGTGGGCCGGCACTGATGTCTGTCTCCCAGGGGAGACACGCAGCCCTGGTGCAGGCTACGGGGGAGCTCCACTTATCCCCAATCCCCCCTCGTGGGGTGCTGTGGACACAACAGGGGTATCTGGTGGGGAGTGGGGCATATGAGCAGCACCATAATAGAGCCAGGAGAGGGTAAGGGGCTGCCCTGGCCCAGGGGACCCTCCAGGGGGCTCTGGAGGAGAGACCTAAACACTGCCTCCAGCATGGGCCTTCTCCCCCAGGAAGTCCTCTGGGCCCGAGTATCCTCTTTCTCCTTGGACTGTGACCCCTACTGGCTGCTGTGCTGCCTGTCAGGATTGTTTGTTGGAATTCAGCTCTTCATGTTGTCTTTTCCTGTAGACAACTTGGGGCTAGAACTTGCCCTGAACTTCCTGCCTCATGTGTTAGTTATTTTATTGACTTGTTCAATAAGACTCTATTGGACGCTGTGCCAGGTACCACGTTACCAAGGCAGGCAGAGACTGATAGCTTCCATCTTCTTCCTTCTCAAGCAGCTTCTCATTGTATAATGAAGGTCAAATGTATAATGGCCACATAGCATGGTGAAGGCTAAAGGGGCCTGTAGGGGACTAGCAAATGCCCTGGATTTGAGCTGGGCACTGAAGGATGAATAGGATCTTGCTAAGCAGATGCCAGGGAGCAGGGCACTAACAGAGGGAACAGCATGTATGGCAACATAGGGCCTTTCAGGAGTGTTCCCTGTGGGGAGTGGTGGGTATGGTGGTTGGAGGGACAGTCAAGGCCACGTAGGGCTGTGAGTATTGGCAGAGAGGTCCGAGTGTGACCAGAGCCTCAACTTAGCAAAGTCACTGGGGTATGGCTAGTAGGGGCCCAGTCAGGAGTCTGGGAACCCAGGCTTGGTGGTGTTCTAGGCTGGGGGTGGTAGTCAGGTGACAGTAGGAAGAATGGGGATGGGGCAAGGATGGATGAGCTACATAACAAGCCACCCCAAGCTGAGGGGCTTACATCGTCCAATATGTTACTGTGTCTTGCTCTTTTGTGGGTCAGGAATTTGGGCCAAGCTCTTGCACATGATCCTTGGGTTCTGTGCGCCATCCCCTGGGATCACATGGGTAGTGTTCGAGGAGGCAGTTGTTCTGGTTGGGAGCCCTGGTCCACATAGCCGTGCTTCTGCCTTGTTTGTATACTTGGAGGTCGTGAAGAGTTCAAGCACACCTATCTGCTGCCTGCGTGCATGGTGGGTGTCCTGATAGTAGGACGCAGCTCGAGGCCCCAGTGCTTCAGCCAGAGGGTGGCACACTGCTGTGAGCACCAAACTCAGCTTTGGCCTCCAGCTCGTGCTGTCTGAAGATTTATACCAAGACGCACTCTTGAGCTTGGCAGGAAAGAGGTGGCATGATCTGTTAGTGATGCCTGCTTTGTCCACAGCATGAGGAGGGGTGGCATCTCTGTCCCTCAGCCTGTGGATTCAGTTGTCCTCTTTCCCCATAGCATGTCCTGGACCAGGACCGTTATTAGGATCCATCCGCAATTCTAGTCCCATATACCCAGAGGACTAGATGGGCAAATGGATGCCCCTTTGGGAGCCTGCCACCCAGGCCCTGCCCCCTTGCCATTGGGCGTCTGACCTGGTAGCACTTGGGTGTTGGTTAGATCAGCACAGCCAGCCCTCCAGTGGCCAGCCAGTCCCTGAGCCTGGCTGATACCTGCTTAGAAGGGCTGACACCAGCCCTTATCAGGCTCACACCACATGCCTTAACTTCACCATCTCCTGCTCACCCCTCCGACCCCATTCTCCACCATGGAAGGTTTAATTGTTGCAAATGGAATCCGTGTTCTACAGAAGTCCAATAAATCTGCAGTCTGTCTTCCTGGTAATCCATCACAGATTGCAAATCGCACGAGGAGAAGTCTATAAGATACGTTCTTCGTGTCTAGTATGTTGGGTTATTTTCATGTCTTGTGGTTTGAATTTGGCCACTGTCATTTTAGAGGAATTTCCTGACATCTGCGTTCAATTGAATTTTCTCACAGATTTGTGCTTGCTTGTAAATACTAGGGGCTGGCAGAAAAGGGAGCTTTGTTCTTGGTGACATTTCAGAGAGCTGTTCATGCAGCCTCACCCGCTGATCTGCACCCCGGCTGGAGCGGAGTGGGGTGAGAAGGTGCTTCTGGGCTGTGGGACATGGTGGCAGCCCTGCAGGGTCAGGGGCAGGGCTAGGTTAGTTCTCTTCCCTGCCTCCACCAGGGCCCTGCTTCCCTCAGTGAATGGGCAGCTGAGGGGTGTGTGCATTCACCCAGCTCTGCTTGGCTCCCTCTTCTGGTGGGGGCAGGAGGACGAGTAGGCTGAGAGCAACCCAGCCCCTGAGTGGCCAGAGCCCCGCAGTCTCTTCTGGGGTGGCCACCAGCCATGGGCAAGAGGAATCAGCAACCTGGGTCTGGGCCCCAGCTCCGCCATAACCTACTGTGTGATCTCAGATGAGTTGCCCTACTCCTCAGTGCCTCAGTGTCTCATTGCAACCTTGATCGGTTGTAAGGACCGAGTGGCATGCAGCACGTGGCTGTTCTTTATTCCAGCAGAAGTTCATGGTCCGGCTGCGGTGGGCCAGGTCCTCTGCTCAGCGTGGGAACCACAAGGATGAATGAAAAAGATCAGTCCTTGTCTGTGGGGTACTTCAGAGCAGCTATTAGCCAGGCTCAGGGACCGGCTGGCCACTGGAGGGGTGGCTGTGCCAATCTAGCTGACACCCAGGTGCCATCAGGTCAGAAGCCCAGCTGTGTGGCAAGGGGGCAGGGCATGTGAGCAGGCTCTGAAGGGGGCAGCCATGTGCCCATTTGGTCCTCTGTGTACATAGGATGGTCTGTGGGGTGGGGAGGAATATGAGTTCTATTTGTGAAGTATGTCACTGCTGGCATAACACTGATGATGAACCCACACGTCAAGTGCTGTTCTGAGTGCTTCACATGCTTTTAACTCATTTGCTGTTTCCAGCAACCATTTGAGGCAGGTGCTCTTCTTATCCTCATTGTGTGGATGAGGAAACAGAGCCACCGAGAGGTTCCTTGGGTAACCCAGGGATACACACCGAACATGTAGGAATGTATTTGATAATATAAATGAGAATGATTAAATGTATAAAGGAACACATTTCCTCCGGATAGAGATAGGAGATGGAAAAAGTTTGTAGGCTTCTGTCTAGAGCAGTGACTGTCTCACTTTTGTGTGCACAGGGCCAAGGTTAGACACAGACTCCTGCCCCCTCTGGTCCATACCTTGATGCATATAGGAAGCTTATACAGGGTAACAGGTGAGGAAGGAGACTCCTGGGCAGCTAATGTGGAAGTGCAGGTGAGCCGTCTCAGCCTCAGCTTCCTCACCTGAGAGACGAGGACAAGCACTTCTGCCTGGCCAGCCTCTGGGGCTTGAGTGTCTTGTTGGACCTGTGCACTAGGACCCCTTACCTGCTACAGGACAGGGACAGCATCCTGCGTAAGGCAACTGCTCCTGCTTTGGCAACATCGTTCCAGTCCCACGTAAGTAAGCTGTTATTTCTACCATAGTAGAAACCACTCTGCTCCCCAGAAACTGTTTCCATCCTTCTCTCTCCTGAGCACTACTTCTTTTGTCTTTTCTTTTTTTAGTACTTAGGGTTAAACCTAGAGCCTACACATGCTGGGCAAGTGCTCTACCACTGAACAAAAGCCCCGGCCTTGTGGCCCCCCACCTCACACACTTTTGAGACAAAGTCTCACTAAGTTACATAGGCTGTTTTTGGCCTCAGACTTATGATCCTCCTGCCTCAGCCTCCTGAATCGCTGGGATTACAGGCATGTACCACCATGCCTGGTTTGAGCACAACTTCTTGAAAGAATCAGCTATACTTTTGTCCCATTTCCTTTCCTCTTTTTCTCTTTTGAGTCTGCTCAGAACCTTCACATCCTCAGCTGTGCCAGTGGTGCTCCTATGAAGGTCACCCTGGCCATGCTCATCTGAGAGTCTGTTGCTCCAAACTCTTGGCCCTCCTGGTAGATGCAGCTCCATCACTGTTCTCCAGACACCATGCCTTTCTGCTGCTTCCCCTTTCCTGGTTCCACCTCATCTCCATGGCCTTCCACATGTTCTTGGTGGGCTCCTCTTGACAGAGGCTGGACTCCCGTACCTGTGCCCAGCCTGACTGTAGCTGCAGCTTGGGTTTGTTCAAGGCCTTCTGTGTGAATGTCAGGCAGCACCTAGATTAAACCTGTTCAGAACAGAGCTGGGGATGTCCTATCCCCCTCCCCACCCACATCCATCCTCATCTGAGTGCTAATTGTGAAAATTGCTCCATATCTGTCTCTTCCATGGGAATGTCTGCACCCCACAATCATTTTGTTTGCTGCTCTGTCCCCAGTGCCTAGAGCAGTGCCTGGCACAGAGGAGCGCTCAGTGTTTGTTGGATGAATAGGTGAATGGATGCATGGGGACCTAGGAAAAATGTGAAGTGTCAGGCTCACCGGTGCAGGTGTTCAGCATTGCTCTGGTGTTGAGGTGTCTTGGTCTCGGTCCCAACCCAGGTAGCTTTGGCACTGTACCTCACAGGGCCTCGTGGGCCTGCCCCATGGTAGGAGTGGTGCTGCTTAGGCAAGGCTTAGGGCAGTGCTTAGGCTCCTTAGTGAAAGCTAAGCCAGGGATCCTAGGACACCCTGTTCCTGAGGGCTAGCCCAATTGGAGACCTCTCCCCAGGAAACCTCCTTTCTCTTTTACCCCTGCTGGCAGCCAGGTGGGCTGGGGACAGGGGAGAGCCAAGGGTGAGAGGGCTGTGATGTACTGGGTGGGTGGGGCATGGTAGGGGCCAGTGTCCATCCACCTGCCATGACCTAGGTCACAGCTGACTTCAGGCCACACCCCCTTTCATCAGGGTTGTCTGTTTCACCCTGAGCCTCTGGCTGGTTACAACAGCATCTCCCTGGATAGAACATCTGCAGGCGCACCTGTGCGTGGGAAACAGCATTCACACGGGGCTGGGGAGGACACAGGCTGTGGGGTGTGGGGAAGGACAGGGAGAAAGAAGAGGTGGAGACAGAAAAGGATACCTACTTGCTGAGAAAAAACAGAATGAGGCAGAGGAAGTCAGAGACCTGCAGAAAGAGACCAAAAACCAGAACAAAGATGTCAGTCAGGAAAGAAACAGAGAGTGGGGAAGACAGACTTGGACCAGGGACTCCAGGCCACAGTGCATGCTTGTTATGGGATCTCCTGGGGATCACTAGAAGAGTGTGGATCTGGGAGTGGCTTTCATGGGGACAGGGCATAGCAAGCTCCCTCCACAGGAGAAAGAGAACCCAAACCTTGAGTTTTCATTCATTCTTTCATCTTCAGCCTCACTGGTCTGATTCTCTCTCAACCCAGCGTTTGCTAAGCCCCCATATGCCAGGCACTGCATCTCCAGCTGCTCTTTGGGTGATACCTAGGTACCCGCTTGCTCTGGTCCAGCCTCTGGCTCAGGCTCGTCTCCTCAGCCCTGGGAGCTGCCCCAGCAGGTACACCTTCAGGACATGTTGAGACAGACGTGGAGAGAAAGATGGAGTGAGCTGCCGCATGGTGGCCCTTCCTGCTTCTCTGTTGTCGGTGGTCCACTTGGTGGACCTGGGGCCAGGAGTTCCTCTCCTCACCCTACTTGCAGATGAGAAGTGCGAGCTCAGGGCGGTCACTCAATGGATGCTGCATGGCCATGGAGCAGGAGAGGGTGAGACCAAGGTTGACACGCACCTCCTCTTTTGGTGGCCTTAGCTAGTTCTTATGCCGTTCTAGAACTGGTTCCTCTGTCACTGTGGACCCTGCGAGGTGACTCAGGAGGTTTGTGTAGCATGAGGATTAAGAGGCCAAAGGACACACGTGGACAGAGTGAGTAGCCTTTGCTGAGTTTTGGTCTGTTCCCAGTCTGGCTGGGCACCAACAACTCAGACACTGTACCTGCCCTCAGGAGGCTCACAGTTGCAGGGCACAGGCACATACACTATCTGGCCCAGGATGTTTTGGGGTTTCTGGAGATCCCTTGGCTATGCCATCAGAGCCTGGCTTTCTCAGCTGTCCTTGTCATCCCCTGTCCTGGTCAAGGCTGGTCTGAGTGGCTGATGGCCAAGGACACCCCTTCAGGCATGGCAGATGGGGCCTTGCCCCCAGCCTCAGACCCAAGCTGTCTCCCCTAAGCTCCCGTAGCATACTGCCCCTCCTGCTCCGAGGAGCTGGTTTTCACCAGGGGCAGGGTTCCCAACATGGTGCTGGCACAGAAAGGCCCAGTGTTGGAGCACTTGCTGCGTGCCAGGCATGTGCCAGGAATCCAGGATACTATAGATTCCCAGAACAACCCCATATCACAAACAAAGACCCCAAGACCAGCAGCGGAGCAAGTGGCACATCTGAGGTCAAAATTCAAGTCTGTCTGCCTCTGGGTGCTGCTGCCTTTCCCCTCCACCAGCTGCCCCACAGTGGCGCCGCCAGGACTTGCTGACAGCGTTTTCCTGGAGAGGCCTGGGGGACTTGAGCTTGCCTCATTCACCCTGAGCCCTTCCCACCCCTCCATTCTCGGGTGGAGCCCAGGGCCTGGGGTTTCCCACTTATTGGCTGATTATCAAGCAAAGTGGGGGACAGCGCTCCGTTCACCAGTGTGTTGGCACACGAGAGCCAACTGCCCCACCTGAAGGGAGGTGGGGCTCAAGTTCGGCTGGATCTGCACGGTCCTGCTGGCTATATGTTTCAGAAGAACAACACTGGAAAATGTCCTTGGAAATTCTGTAGTTAATTTTGTGTTTTTGTTTAGGCAGTGCTGGGAATTGGAGCCCTTATTAGTATCAGTTTGGAAGAAATACTGAGGCATTCACGGCCAACTGCTTAATAGTTTTCATTGAATTAATTTTAAAACGAGAACCTTGTTTCCCTTATTTAATAGTAGAAAACGACTTCCACATTCTGCCCAGTAACAACCTCACTTATGGGCTCTCCACAAACAATATGCATGTTAAAGCCTTTGCTCGGCCCATATGTGGAATGAATAATTTTGTGCAAACTATTTATTATAAGCACATGATGCACTTAAACATTTTTTTTTTTTTTTTTTTTTTTACTGTCGTGGTGACAGATCCAGCCCAGAACTGGACTGTTAAATGGCTCAGACTCTGGCTCTTGTAGGCTAAAAAAAAAAGAGTAACATTTTAGAAATGCCACAGGGCTAGAAGGAAATTGTTAACTCATTTGGCCCAACATCCAGGGCTCCCTGGGCCAGTGCTTGATGCCTGAGAGAGGGTGGTAGGAAGTGGGGGTTAATAAAGGCTGTGCCCATGCCAGCCCCAAATAAGCATGAGCTCGGGGGTCAATGCTGGTGGATGGATGCAAGGGACTCTAGCATCGGGGCATGTTCTGCTTTTCCTGGCTGTTCATTGTCCATCTCTTCATCCAGCCATTATTTGTCAGATATTCACCTTGTTCCAGACGCTGAAAAGAATCAGGAAAATAATTATTTTATTCTAGCTTTGACAGAACATGACACCACTTAGTCATCTCATGATCCCCTTAGTGGGTGGTGCTGTTCTGAGCCCATCGATTTCCTAGAGTGTGGCCCTATTTATGTTTTTAATCTTTAATGCATAGATTTGGGTTGAGCGGAATTATTTGTGTCACTATTTATTCAGTCTATTAATGTGCTTTGCTTGTCTGTCTGTCTCTGTCTGTCATTGTTTTTATCTCTGTCACTCTCTCCATCCCACCCCTACCTTCATCTCAGTGTAATGAATTCCCCCTGACCATGACTGTGAACACCAACAAAGTACCTTCACCCGTGTGCTCTCCCTTACCTCCCAGCCTTCAGTCAGGTAATCACCTTACTGAATTTTGTTTCTGTTATTCTATTTTAATAACATTTGTTTATTAAAGTAAACCTTATATTTAGAAAAGTGTACAAATCATAATCATATAGTTTGGTGAATATCAATCACAATGTGAGTATAATTGTTGAACCAGTACATAGGTCAGGAAATGGGATATTGCTGTCTGTCACTCCAGTGAGCCCCACTCACATGGCCTCCCAGTCTCTACTCCCTACCCGCTTCTCCAGCATGAGCACAGGCCTGACTTCTGGCACTGACTGCAGATTTGTTTTGCTTGCTTTTGAAATTTATATAGGCAGGATCACACCATACTCTCTGACTTCTTTGCTTTAACACTGTGTTTCTGAAATCTGTTTGTGCTGCTGTAGAGCTCTAGTTTTTTCATTTTCAGAAATGAATAATATTACAACTTACCTTTTCCTCTACTAGTGAACATTTGAATTTCCAGTTTTTGACTGTTATGGGTAACTACTATGAATATAGCTGTACATGTATTATGATATGAATACACTGGTACTTCTGTTGGGTATATTCTGTGAGAATGAACTTACTGAGCTAGGGGTATAAGTATGTTTATTTTGAACATATAATACTAAATCATTTTCCAAAGTGATTGTACCATGTTTAACTCTCCCATCAGCAGAGTAGCAGTGTCAGCTAGGATAAGGAACAAGGGACACTTACAGCATTGTGTTACTATACATTGCAGATGTCCTCCATCATTCATATCCACTGCCGTGCAGTAGTCCATGATGGTGTGATCCACTCTGATTGGGATTGGTGGGTATTTGGGTTGTTTCTACTCTTTTTCTGCTCTTATAAACAGTGCTGCAGTATGCACTCTTCTTGACATTTCCTGGTGACCTGTGCAAAGGTTTCTCTGGGGTATTGGTTCTTGAACTTTGAGGACTGATTTATACTCTTAAAACTTCTTGAATATCACCAGAGATCTTTTGCCTACATGGGTTGTGTGCGGGAGTGTACTGTAAGTGTCTAAAAACTGTCTGCACAGTGCTGGTTGTAGTGTTTGCTGATTTCTGTGGTCTTCTGACCTCCTTTCCATAGCCCCTGCTCTTGGGTGTCACTAGAGTGTGAAAACCCTGGCCAAAGGGTGTATGAATTCCCCTTTCCAGCTGGTCTCTGGGGTGATGGACCAGTATACTCCTTGGCAGTACAAGGATGGTTCTCTTGCCCTATAACCTCTCCTGTATTTGGTAGTCAGGCTCCATAATTTTTGCCTTTCAGACAGGTATAATGTGGTGCCTCACTGTGGTTCCATCTTCTCAAAGTGACTCCCACCCCTTTTAGGCCTCAAATTACAGGGCTCCACCCAGGTGGGATATGTTGTCCCCAGGCCTTTGCACATGCTGTACCCTCTGTGAAATACTCCTCCCCCAGCCCTCTGTTTAAGCTGTATTCCACAGGATGGAGTGAAGGTTCAACCATGGCATAGACCTGGAAGGACTCAGGTAGACTCCGGGTCAAATCCCAGCCTTGCTGCCTCCCTTTGTCACTTCCTTTCAAAACACATTGATCTGGGACATTCTTCATCAGGGCAGGAATACTGGGTTTGACATCGGAACTCCAGGGCTGGGCCCCCAGCTCACTGGATTGCAGGCATGAGAAAGCCCCTAAGCCTCAATATCCTCATCTGTGATTTAGGGACAGCACTGTGCAGCCGCTGGCTTGTCTGAAGGGGAATTTAGATCCTTGTTTCCACTTGTCAGTGTCTTACAGCTGAGGGTGGTGCTCTACAGTGGAGAGGGCTTGCTGTGTGCCACACCTTCCTGTGGACCCCTTGGAACTTAAGGCAGTCCTGGAGGTCGGCACCACCCTAAGCTGGTCCCTCGTGTTAGTGATGTGGAAAGGGAAGCAGAGAGAACACCAGCAACTTGCCTAGGTCATGAGACTAGTGAGGTTCGTACCCAGCATGGCTGGGCTGGGCTGTGTCCTTGAACATTAGTGTGGGATCTGCCTTGGGCCCTCCTTGCCTGTCGTCATTGTATACCTGGGGAGACCGAGACCCAAACAGGAAGTAGCTTGTCAAAGCCACACTGCCTGTGCATCATAGAGGCTGAACTAGAACCCTGGTCTCTAGCCCTAGCCTAGGTCATGCTCAGGCCCCACCCCTCCAAGTGGAGCTCAGGTGACTCCACCCAAGGTTACCTGAAGGCCAAGAGCATCTGGAAACCCCTCCTCCCTGCCCCCCAAGTCATAGTGGGCCATTTCCTGTTGCAGTAGAGGTTTGCTCCCGAGGCTTGCTGGGGAGAAGTTAAAACTTTACAGAGCTTCTGGAAAGAAGAAACCTGAGTGTAAATCAGGTTTATGGCTGGGATAATAAAGTGTCTGTTCCAACTGATACTTGATTCCTTGGCCCCCTTGATTCCTTCCATATGAAGCCCTCTGCTTTTGGGTCATGACAGGCCTTGGTGGTTTTGTGTATCCAGGTACCTGAAGATGGGAAGGCAAGATACAGAGGACTCAGACCACAGCACGTGGCCTCACATTGCCCAGCTCCATGGTGGTTTGAGGATGGTGGAACACATTCTTTACATCTCTGGGTGCCTGCTGGGTGCCAGGCCTGTGCCGGGCACTGGGAACTGAGTGCTTCCCAGTTGGGGGGTGGGGCGGTCACAGACATGTAAACCAATAGTTACAGTGCAGAAGTGAGTGCAGGGGCGGGAGGCCTGGCATGTGGTGGGAGATCAGGGAGGGCTGTCTAAGGAAGTTGTCCTTTCATGTGAGGTAAGAAAGGTAAGTGGAGCTAAAGCTGCAGATGGGCGTTCCAGGCAGAGGGCCTGGCATCCGACAGCCAAGAGAGAGGATGGAGCTCAGCCTGTGAGAAGCCAGAGGGACACACCCAGGCTTCCTGGGTGGCATAGGGTGGATTGGGGTTCAGCACCCACAGAACTGCCTTTGCGAAGGCCTGGGCGGGAGGACTGGGGAGGCACGTGCCCCGGCAGGTGGCAGGGCAGGTGCTAAAAGGCCTGGTGTGCTGTGCTTCCTTTGAAACTCGCCAGCAGCAGTGCTGGGGAAGGCGGGGCTGGGCACTTGCTCTGGCCTGCAGCGTCCACAGTGGTCTCTCTGCTGCTCACCTTCTGTCCCAGCAAGGTGCCCTCACTGATCCTGGGGCCCTGAGCTGCTGCTGTTTACAGTTACAGTGCCCGCCCTCCTAACCCTGCTCATTGGACATCCCTACGCTGATTGATTGGAGGATTGCCGGTCCTTGCAGTGGGGAACAGAAGCAGGGCAGTTGCCACCCCGCGATTCTGTGGGTAGGTGTTACCTGACCCCAGGCGCACTGGGCCTGGCAGGCTACTGCAGTGTCCTGGCAGCTGGCCCAGCATGGTGGGGGAGGTCCCCATGCCTGGCAGCGCTGAGGTGTGGAGTGGGTGGGTAGACACTCCCCTCAGGGAGAGTTTTGGGGTTGTCCTAGGAGGGCAGCACAGATGAGCTCAGGCCCTGGGATGGGCTGCCTTCAGCAGTGGCTTGGGCCACCCACACAACCCCGTGGGCACTAGCACCCCACTCGGAAAGCAGAGGAGATATCCACTCACCCTCCTCAGGCATGGTTCCCAGTACAGTGCCCTCAGTGCCATTCAGTCCCTTAGATTTTCCAGCACAGACAGACAGACTGACTCCCCCTCTCTGGGAAGCTAGAGGAGAGGTGGTACCCCTATCAGAAGAAAATGTTAGGGAGGTGACCATCCCCCACCAAGGCTGCGCCTCCAAGGCTCCCTCATCAGCCCCCTTTCGCCCTCTGTGAGTCACAAAGCACCTTCCTCCTCAGTCTTTGTGTAACACCCCGCACCCAGTTTTTCTCCCAGGATCTTCCTGTGAGGAGCCCAAGGCCCAGAGAGGAGAACAGAGTCCTTAGGCTCAAAGCTGGTGAGTGATGGAGCTGGAACTCGCACCAAGGGTTCCTGTCAGGGGGCTCCCATTCCCTGCCCACCCTGCTTCCTCTGTGAGCATTGGGACAGCACCAGAGTAAGACCCTTCCTTCACTGGAGCAGCTTCCCGTTGGGGAGTCCACAGGTGGGCCGAGTCATGCCCCATGGTGCTCTGAGAGCGTGCTGGGGGGATGGGCACAGGTTCCCACAGGGACCAGCGCTGCAGGTAGCAGCCTGCTTGGCTGTGGAAGAGCAGCTGGGCTTTCCCAATATACTCTGTTTCCCTGCTTCTCAGGTGACAGCTGTGGGAGAGAATGCAGGCCATGCTCTTTGCCCAGGTGGACAGGTTGGGCCAGGGGAAGGGTATGGGCTCATGGTCAGGCCTGGGTTCAAACCACTGACTTGGAGATTGGCTTTGGCCAGCCCTCTGCCCTGCTAGACCTCTGGGAATCAGAGTATCAGGCCAGGGGGACTGCCACAGGGGAGGCCCCTGGACTTTCCCAGGGCTGGGTTGCTGGGGTCTTTTGGGTTTAGGTTTCTCCATGTGCAAAGTAGGAGCAAGGATATTTGTTTCTGAGCTACCCCAGAGATAAGCTCTTGACAAAGTGCTGCAGTGCCAGGCGAGGGAAGGATGAGCAGGGTTGGCAGGGCTTCAGTCTAGAGGCATTTCTGCCTTGGAAGGGAGAAGAGGAAGGGGAAAGGCAGGTGCAGTGCCTCAGCAGGGTGGGGAGGGCACACTGTGACACCTGTTCCTTAAGACTTCTCACTCCCAGAGCCCAGAGGATGGCAGAGCTGGCAGTTTGCTTCCCATCTCAGGAAACCTCCACAGGAGGTTTGTGTTGAATCTGCTGTGGTTCACGACTGCCAAGGACAAGCCACAGCATGCTGAGGGGCAGGCAGCCAATGGTAGAGAGCAGCACTGGGGCCAGGTGGACCTGGGTTGGACTCCAGACCTGCCCTTTCTATGGGGAGCACTTGGCATAGTTCTGCTTCCCAGGGTGTCTTTCTTTTCAGAGTCTCAGTGACCTACCTGTCTGGCCATCTGTGTCTGTCACCCAAGGCTCCCAGCCATGGTGACCCTCTGGAGCCAGGAGGCCTGGCTGCCGCTGGTTGTGGAGTCCCATTTGGGCTGCTGATTGTTCAGAAGAGCTGGGGGCTCTTTCAAGGGAAACTGCAGTCAATTAGTGGAGAGTGGAATTTGAAAGGCTTGAGTCCCTTTTTACTTGAAACTTCAAATCTGGTTTTTGTCAGTGGCTTTGAAAACAAATACCCAAAGAACCCTTTTTATTATTATGTCTTTTTCCTTCTCCGCTGTTCCCTTCCCTCTCTTGCATGCTCTTGCTTCCTGGGCTTTGATTTCTTTGCAGAGCCAGCTCTAACAGCCTGGCCTGGCCACACCGTGGTGGCTGAGCAGGTGGCTGAGCACCTGGCTGTGTGGTCATCACAGACCCCACCCTCCAGCGCATTCTTGAGCCTTGCCTTTTCTTGTGGTGGCAGGTAGGGAAGCCAAGGGGCCACCTTTATTGGGGATTATGATGCATATTGAGCCTTTCCAGTTCAAATCCGTGTTCCCTGGGCCCAGCCCAGAGACCATGTCAGAGCAGATGCCCTGCATTGAGAAGGGCAAAGGAGATGGATGGTGGTGTGCTGTCCAGGGACTGGGAGGGCCTTGCTGTGGGCAAGCACAGAGCTGGGTCTTTAGGGCGATGCCTGTTGCCTATCCTCACCTTGCCCATTGTTGAGCTGCTGACGTGTCCATGCTATAGATGTCCATTGATCATCTTCTCTGGGCCAGGCCTGATGCTGGGAGCCCCAAGGGGAGCCCCATTGGCTCTGCATCTGGTGGTGAGAGGGCAACAGATGTGTGGACCTAGGTGAGCAGGGCTGGGAGGAGAGAGCTGGAGGAGGCACCAGTGGCCTGCGGTAGTCAGCAAAGGCTTCCTGGAGCAGGAGGCTGTTGGACGGTATGCAGATGAGCGAGTAGGAGTTCACCAAGGAAAGAGCCCAGGAAGGATATGCAAGGCAGGGTGGGGGGTGGGGAGCAGAGAACAGAGGCCCACGCCAGCGAAAAGCCCGACTGCTCTGTAGGAGGTCAGGTGTGACTGCACCTCAAAAGCAGATCCTGGAAAGAGGTGGGCAGAGCCCGGCTGATACCTTGTGGTCTGCACCTCCCTGAACTCTGTGTCTCTATTGCCCCATGAGCTCCTGAGGCAGGGGCTGTGTCATGGGGACAACCCTGTGAGGTCGGTGTTCTCACCCTATTCTGCAGATGGGGAGATGGGCCCAGAGGGACGAAAGACTTTTCTGAGGTCCAGCCTAGCGGCTTGCTGGAGGATGAATGCCTTTTGGGTGCAGAGCCTTGAGGGGTTGACAACCCAGACACTGCCAACAGGAGCCCAGGACACCTAGGGACCCTTTCCAAGGAGGTGGAAAGTGGGGGCCCTTTGCTGCGTTTTTGCCTCAGCCAGCTGCCTGTGCCTTAGAAGCCCCGTTCTGCCCCCTCCGGGGGTCTGAGTGTATCCCTGGCTCTGACTGCCCCTCTTCTCCTCGTGTCGCAGTCCAGCCGGGCGTCTTGGCAAGCCTGGCCTCTGGGAGCTGCCCCAGCATAGCCTCGAGCTTGCGTGCGTGTGTGGTGGGGGCGCTTGGTGGAGTGGCTCCTGCCTTGTTTCAAGTCCTGGCTTTTCTTCCTTGATGACTTCCATCCTCTGTGTGGGCACAATGGCAGAGCTCCCTGTGCCTCCCTCGGAGGGCTGTGCTGAGGGGTGATGGCATCAGGACATCCAGGTCAGGTGCTCAGAATGGTGCCTGCCCATAGCGAGTGCTTGGGGAATATCTGTGTGGCCATGGATTCTGAATGCTCACAGTAGGGTCCGATACAGGATCTGTAGAAGAGCAGAGGGCTGGGGACCTCAGAAGTCTGCTGTCCACCCCCCAGGTATCTGATGAAAACCTGAGACCAAGGTCAGGGTTTCGCCACAGGGGCATAGGGCAGTGGCCTGCCTCCAAGTCAGGCTTGCAACTTTTCACACTCCTCTCATGCATGATGGCAGAAGGAGTCCCATTGCTGCCCTGTCCCAGCTGTACCCCCGACAGTGTCCTCACCAGGCATTCTTCACAAAGGGCTCTCTGGAGCCTTCCAGAGGCAAGCTGGTGTTTGCCTGCTCAAGGCCTCATTCTGGGTCTGGGACCTTCACTCTAGCACCAGGCATATCCTGCTTCACAGGGCAGCTGAGCTCCAACTGCTCTGGGACCTCGGGCTCGCTGTGCCCCTTCTTTGAGCAGTCATCATAGTATTCATGTTCATAGTGACAACTTACGGAGTAATTAAAATGTGCTGGGTCCTAGGAAGCACCTCCTGTGCATTATTTTCATTTAAACCTCACCACGTTAGTGTTTGTTAAGTGTATTATCCATCCCTGTTTTGTAGAAGTATCTATTGAGGCTCAGCAAAGTATCTGACTTGGGATTTGAACCCAGGACCAAAGGCAGCAAAGCCACAGCTCTGACCACATCCACACTCTCCTGGCTTTCTTGGTAGGGTGCCTGTGAAGCCAGGGGGGTGCTGGGGAGAGCACTGTGCACTGCTCGGAGGTCCTTGTTACTGGCTCGCCCAAACCTGGGGGTCTATAAATATTCACTGAGTAAACTGGAGTTTGCATCAGTCCAGGAGAGAGGGCTGGAAAAACTCCCCACCCTGTCTCCAAGGTAAGACAGGAAAGAAAATATTATGGTCCCCCCTGGTAGAACCAGCTCCGGGCCTCAGTCACACTGTGAATCACCTGAGAGTCTGGTCTCTCTGCAGCCACGGAAAGGGGCCAGGGTGCCAACAAAAACAGTTTGTGCGCATCTGCTTGGAATTTATTGATTGATTTATGGGGCGCCTCCTGCCAGCCCTGAGGAGATGGACAGGCCTGCTCAGAGCATGACTGGGCCTAGCCTTCCCAGTGACTGCTAGGCCAGTGGGAGCCAGGAGAGCGCCTCTGATGATGGGGAAGCCTGGCTGCAGCTGGGCATGGTGGAGTCAGGCTTGGTGCAGTGGGGGAGGTGCCCTAGGCATGTGGGGGCTGCTGCCAGGTGGCCTTTCAGGATACAATTCCTTGCCTTCCCGGGGCTCCCTCAGTGTGAGCTGGAGAGTGCAACCAGCATCCTGTGGCTACTCTCTGTCCTCCAGTGCCACTTAATCTCTAGAACAACCCTGTGGAGTAGAAATGGGAGTCTCCCTGTGTTACAGATAAGAAAACAGTTTCCTGTGGCAGATCTGCAGAATTTCAAACGTTTGGTTTTGGCTTATGCTGTCAACAACTGTGCAAAGTGGAAAGGCCTCCTTGGGGATCATCTAGCTGCTCCTCCCTCTGCCTCCTCTCCTGCCCCCAAGTGGATGAGGAAGTCCATGGCCCAGATGGCCATAGCTTGCCTGAGATCTTTGGGTGAGTGGAGCAGACTGGCACCCTAGCAGCCATTCTTCCCATTGTTTTTTGTTTTTTGTTTTTTGTTTTTCAGTACTAGAGGTTGAACCCAGAACCTCATACAGGCTAACAAGTACTTTCTCTACCACCGGGGTACAGTCCTTTTCTTTATTTTTTATCTTGAGACAGGGTCTCCCCAAGTTGTACAGGCAGCCTCTGGCCTTGAACTCATGATCTTCCTGTCTCTGCCTCCCAAGTTGCTGGATGACAGGTCTGAGCCATGGCATCCGGCTCTTCCCCTGTGTCCTGCCCCGTCTGTTCTGTTTTTACTTCTTCCTGTGACCTCCCTAGCTACTTCCTCCAAGGTCCACCGCTAGTTTCTTGTCCACTGGCTTCTGCTGCTCATTCTTCCTTTGGCCTCTGGGCCTGTGGGATTTTAGGATTGGCAATGAGGTGAGCTAACCAGGGCTCCACAGTAGGCTGCAGTGAGCATATGGACACAGGACTCCCTACTCCAGATTCCTGGGTCCTTATCATTGTGCCTCAGTGGCCCCACAGCAAGGGTGGGGAAAGAGAGAGGATATTCCAGGTGAGGTCTGGCCACTCACCTCTAGATTCTGTGACTCTGTAGTGGCTCCTGGTTAACCCTGTACTGTTCTCAGCCTGTCAGCTGAGGGTGGGACCTGGTCTCTTGACCAGTAGGGGCCTCAGCCCACCTGTAGGAAGCCTGACCCTTTGGGGTGATATCTGTTTTACTCAACCTTTCCTTCTTGCAGCTGACACTCATTGTGTAGGTTGAGTATCCTTTACCCCAAATCATGAGGGCCTGAAGTGTTTTAAGATTTCAGAGTTTCTTGGATTTTGAAACATTTGCAAAGACTTTACCAGTTGAGCATCCCTAATCTGAAATCCAAAATGCTTCAAATTCAAACCGTGTCAAGCATCATGTCAGCACTCAAAAGATGTCAGATTCTGGAGCATTTAGGATTGTGGATTTTTGGATTACAGATGCTATGACGGTAGTGAGCAGGCAGCTCCCTTGCCTTTGTATTTTTGGTGTTCAGCATGCAGCAAGCAGGCCGATGGCTATTACCTGTCAAAATGAAAGGCAAAGGAAACCCTCCCTTACTCTAGCGATGCCTTCCCTGCTTCTGCCCCCACATCCACTGCCTCCCACATCAGGAGCCCCCGTGCCCAGCACCGTATGGCCATGGGCTTCTGTGTGGCAGCTGTCACTAAGTAAGTGTGCAGATCCACTTCACACCTGAGCAGAGTGACCTCTCCATACGCAGGTGGATCTGGCCTCTCTCCCTCCCCCCAGGCTGGCCCGCAGGGGTCAGTGTCTCCCACGAATGTCCAGTCTCCCCCCTGGCATTGGATGCTGCAGCTGGGCCCTGGACACATCATCGTCTTTCCTGCCCCTGCCCTGTGCATGTGTGGGTTCTGCCTCAGGAACACCCTTCTCTTCCTGCCTGTTTGGCCCTGGTCTGGCTGTCACTACCTTACACATGGTGAGTCCCTGGTAGCTATGGTGTGCCCACAAGGGGATGGTGACATTCATTTCAGTGACAGGTCAATATGTGTTCTCTTGGGCATGCTGTGCCCCATGCCAACAGCCAAGGCCTGTGGGACCCTCCTATGTCACATGTGCAGCATGTCTTCCAGCTTGGGTCTGGGAGGCTTACTGAGTCCTGTCTGAGGTCATGGGAGGTAGTGGGCAGCAAACAACCCCCTGTTTTACTTTTCTCCTTCTGAGACCACAAGTCTGCTTTTGCCATCCTCAGACCATAGTGTGGATTCTTGGGGTCCCTGAGTGAACATTAAGGTTCGTGCACCATTTTGAGTGTGTTTGTGCATTTTCCCTGGGGCGGGTCCTCAGTTTTCATAGCTGTGGGAGCAGCCTTCCTGTCTCCCTGCTCCCTGATGACTCACACTGCACCCATTGCACCACCCACCTGGACCCGTTTGATATCCCCCCAGCCCCGACATCTTCCCAGCTCCACCCTCCTCAGCACTCAACACCATTTGTCACATCCTGCTTTGGAGGCCCCTCCTCCCTGAGCCTCTCCTGACCTCACAGGCTGGCTTAGGCCCCTGCTTGCTTCTGTGGCCCCCATTGTCAGCCCAGCAGAAAGCAGCTGCTGGTCGCTTAGCAGCAGGAAGAAGCTAGGATGTGCTGACGCCGCTGGCAGATCTGCCTAGGAGTCAGCATCCTGTGGCTGCACTCACATTCTGTCCACTGATTCCTCCTTTAGCGAGTGCTCCCTGGGCCTGCTGTGCTGAGGGGCCAGGACCTGAGGTGGGCCAGACCTAGTCTTTCCCACAAGGAGCTGAAGGAGCAGGGACGAGGACAAGTGGATCCCAGGGCCATCCAGTGGTGGTGGTTGTGCTAGATGCAGCCTGTTAGGAAGGCGAGTCAGAGACATCGCAGGTAGAGCGTGAGAGGCAGGAAATGCCAGGGAGGCAGGAAATGCCAGGGGAGTGAGTGGATACTTGCTGAGTGTCCAAGTGAGGGAGCAAGTAAGGGGCTGAAAACAGGTAAAGTTATTTGGGTAAAAGACAGGAGTGCCAGAGTGGGCTAGAATCAGAAAAGGGCAAGTGTAGATGTCAGCTTGTCTTACTTGGTTTTCTGTTGCTATAATAGCATACCAGAGGCTAAGTAATTTAGAAAGAAAAGTTTATCTAGGTGTATAGTTCTAGAGGCTAGAAAGTCCAAGATGGGGCACATGCACCTGGTGAGGCCTTTGTGCTACTTTGAGTCATGGCAGAAGGTGGAAGGGCAGGAGAGCATGTGCAGAAGAAAGAAGAGGGGACTGAACTCCCAAGCTAGCAACCTGTTCCCTCTAGAAAGGTATGAATGCATTCCAGATACCTCCCATGGAGCCCACTTCTCAACACTGTCATGCTGAGGAATTGAGGTTTTAAGGCATGAACTTTCGAGGGACACACTCAAACCATGGCACAACTCTACTCATAAACCCTTAATCTTTTTTTTTTTTTGCCTTTATACCCTAACACTTCCAGGATAATATCAGATAGGAGCAGTCATGGCAGACCTCCTTGTCTGTGTTCCAGTATCAAAGCTTCAATATCTTACCACCAATTGTGATATTTGCTGTTGGCTTTTTGTAAATATTCTTTGTTACATTAAGTCAGTTCTTTCTTTTTCCAGATTGGATAACCATTTTATTTTAATCAAGAATGGATGTGGAATTTTTACCAAAGATTTTTCTGTAATTGTTGAGTTGATAATTTTTTTTTAATTTACTAACATTTTTTTTTCTTTCCTTCTTTGCTTTTTTTTATTGTTGTTGTTATTGTTGTTGTTTTGAGAGAGTTTTACTATATAGTCCAGGTTGGAACTCTGTGTAGCTCAGGGTGGCCTTGAACTTGAGTCAATCCTCCTGCCTCAGCCTCCCAAGTGCTGAGATTACAGGCATGTGCCACCTCGCCTGGCTGTGATTTTTCTAATGTTAGACCAACTTTGAATTTTTCAGATATATCCAATCTCATCATGATGTAGTTTTCCCAATTACATATTGCTGGATTCAATTTGTTAATGTGATATTTAGAATTTTTGCATCTGTGTTCATGAATGAAATTAACTTGTAATTTTTTTCTCATATTTTCCTTGTTGAGACTCAGTGCTAGGGGTTTCCTACCCTTGTGCAATGAACTATGGAGCATTTCCTTCTTTTTCTCAGCTCTGGAATACAACGTAAGATTTGACTTATTTCTTCTTTGAATATTGAGTGGAAATCACTGGAAAAGCCATCTGGGTCTGGAGTTGTCTTTATGGGAACATTTTTAAAAGTTAATTCAATTTGTCAGTGCCTATAGGATTATTTGGGTTTTCTATTTCTTCTTTAATCAGTTTTGGTAAATTATACTTTTCTAGGAATTTGTCCATTTTGACTACAATTCAAAATTATTGACATAAAGATATTCATAATTTCTAAGCATCCTTTTATTGCCTATAGCATGAAGTGTTACTTCATTTTTCATTCTTGATCTTAGTTATTTGTGCCGCCTCCCTCTTTACTGTGATCTTTTTTTGTTAGCTGTTTGTCAGTTTTATTCATCTTTTCAAAGAAACAACTTTAGACTAACTTATTGATCGACAAATTCTGTTGATTTCAGTCTTGATTCTGTGGCCCAGTTGATGGCCAGTTTTGTAAGCATAGTTGAGGACCCTTCTCTTGCTTGCTTAACAGCACCACTGGTCCAGTGATTGTCTCCGCTCTTTCCTGCATCAATTTTTGTGTCTCTCCTGTGTCATTCCCATCACCATGTAAACCTGCTGTTATTTTAAACATCTTTTGTTGTTGTTGTTGTTAGGTGCCGTGGAGTTGGATCCAACTCATAGCGACCCTATCTACAACACTCTCTGAGACTGTGCCCTGCTTGTCACTATGTCAGTGCTTCTCTGCTATTCATCTTTTAGAAGACCCAAACACTAGAGTTCACCTCTCTTGACTCTTGCTGAATCTCCACACCCCTCCCCATTGCTCTCCTTCCCATTTGTCTAAGTCTGGCTTACTGAAAGCAGAGACCCTATAGTTCTGGTACAGGTAGTTTCCTTGGGAAGTGTTCCCAGGCATCAAGAATGAGAGAAGCAGGAGTGAAACAGGGTGGGGTGAGAGCTTTAGAAGTGGGCGTGTCAAGTTGCATTGCATGTGTTTGCTTATAAGAGATGCTGTTCACTGTTGTGCCGCGCCTGGCAAAAGATGAGGCTCATGGAAGCTCCTTGCAGTTGGCTGTTGCAGCAGTGGCTAGAATAAGACAGGGAGCTGAGAGGATGTCGCAGGGTTACAGAGGATCCAAGAATTCATTATTGGCGAATGGAAGAGCAGTCTATGCTCAATGTCATGGGTGTCTCCTCTCCTCTTCCCTTATGAATGAACTCCCATCAGGCCCTCCTGACACCTTCACAGTGGACAGTTCTCGGTCCTTGCTTTAGTTGTCCCACCAGCAGCTGTGGACACAGTCAGTCATTCTCTACTTCTTGAAATGCTTCCTTCTTGTAGCTTTAGGCTGCTTCCCATGACTGGCTCTTCTGCTCTGGCCACTATGTCTCAGCTCCATGACTGCTAGACACAGGTAGGCCCATAGCTGGATCCTAGGACTGCCTTCCTTTTCTGTCATTCTAATTCCCTGCTTATATCACCCTGCACCACTGCATACCAGACACCTTCTGCTGTGATGGATCCGGAGTTTTGTCTTCAGCCCCGATCTGGCCCCTAAACTCTAGACCTGGAAACCCAGCATCTCTATTGGCAAGTCTAAAAAGTGACTCAAACTACATCATCAAAATCAGCCTCCTAATAGTCTCCCCCAAACCTGCTTCTTCTCCTGTCTTCTCCAGCACAGTAGTTGTCAACTCCATCTTTAAGGAGCTTTGGGGTAAGAACTTTGGTGCTAACCTTGACTCTTCTTTTTCTCTCTCACTCCCTGTAACTGATTTGTTAGCCAATACCAAGGCCTATGTTCTCACACCATATCCAGAACCAATTCTTCTCATCCCGGCCAAATCCACCATTCTCTCTGTCCTGTGAATTATAGTGGCATCTTTTTAAAAATTTATATAATTGTTTGTTTTTGTTTTTGCAGTAGTGAGGGCTGAACCCAGGGTCTTGTGCATGCTAGACAAGCACTCTACAACTGAGCTGTACCCACATCCCCTTTTTCTATTTTTTATTTTAAGATAGGGTCTCGCTAGCTTTCACAGGCTGTTGATACTGTCAGACCTGCGATCCTCCTGCCTCCATCTTCTGAGTTGCTGGGATAACAGATATGGCCATGGTGCCCAGCCATTCATTCATTCGTTTGTTTGTTTGTTTGTTTGTTCTCTCTTTCTTTTCTTTCCTTTGGTACTAGGGGTTGAACCCCGGGGCTTGTGTTTGCATGCTTTGCAAGTGCTGGACCATTAATCTGCACTTCCAGCTTTTTTTTTTTTTTTTTTTTTTTTTTTTTTTTTTTTTTTTTTTTTTTTTTTTTTTTTTTTTTTTTTTTTTTTTTTTTTTTGCTTTTTTTGAGACAGGGTCTTGCTAAATTACGCAGACTGCCTCTGGTCTCAAACTTGTGATCCTCCTGCCTCTGCCTCCCAAGTCACTGGGATTACAGGCTTGCACTACTGTGCCTGGCTTATTCCTTTTTTTAAAAGATGGGTCTCTGTGTTTCCTAGGCTGGCCTTGAACCCCTGGACTCTTGTGTGCCTCCCATCTCAGCTTCCCTGAGTGCTGGAACTATAGGCATATGCCACTGTGCCTGGCTCTATGGTGGCCTTCTAACTGGTTCCTCTGCCCTTGCCCTTGTCCTGTCGGTGGCCACAGTGATCCTGTTGAAGCAGTGGTTCTCAACTGGTGCAGTTTTGCCCCCGAGGAGATATTTGGCCACATCTGGAGATGGTTTTCATCATGTCTTGGGGAGGGGGGTGCATGCTCACTATTGGGGATGCTTTAGTGCTGAGTTTGACAAAACCTGTGTTGAAACACAAGATACGTTGCTCTTCTTTTTAAACTCACCAAACGCCTCATTTCATCCAGAAGAGGAGGTAAAGCAAAATCTGTACAAAGGTCTGCAATGCCCTGTGTCTGTCTGTTTCCTTCTCTCTCTCTCTCTCTCTCTCTCTCTCTCTCTCTCTCTCTCTCTCTCTCTCTCTCACACACACACACACACACACACACACACACTCCTACTTCTTATTCCTCTTGCCTCATCTCTTTCTTCATGCCTCTGGCTTACTCCACTTCAGCCACACTGGCTTTGAGCTGATCCTGGAACGTTACTCAGGTCTACTATTGCCTGAGGGCCTTGGAACTAGCTGTGGTCTCTTCCTGGAATATCCTTCCCCCCTAGACATCCACATAATTCAGTTTCCCCTCTGATGCAGGTCATTACCTAAATGACATTCCTCCCGGAGGCCTTCTCTGAGCACTCTAAAGTGCAGCCTTCCCTCAAATAGTTCAGATATGCCCCTTCCTGTTTTGTTTTTCTTCTTATCACTAGCATTCTGTGTAGTCAGCTTATTTATCTTGTTTATTTTTTGCCCCCATCCCCACTAGAACATGAACTTCGAGAAAGCAGGAATTATTATCCATTTAATCCACTGCTCTATTCCCAGCACAAGAACAATCCTTGGCACATAGCAGGTGCTCAAGAAAAAAATGTGATGAACAAATGATGAATGAATATTGCTTTGTAAAGTATAAGTACATACATGTGATGTTTGTGAGTGTTATTACTCTATAGTGCTGCTCAGGGAGATGCAAGAAACTCTGCCATGAGGATCTTGAAAACCATAACCACAGATGGGGACAATTGGTTAACTATTTGGGGAAAAAACATAAAGTTAAATCCTCACCTATATTATCTTACAAAATACATTCCAGATGGATTAAGGAGTTAAGTGTGAAAAATGAAGACACACAAAAAATTAGAAGGTATTATAGGGAAATATTTATCTGACATCTAGTTGGAAAACAAGTAGGTTTACATAAAGGCTGTGGAAGTGAGTATAACTAAAAGACTTAGAGTACTTAAAATTTAAAACATCTTTATATGTAAAAATTTATTATCAACAAGAAAAG
Source organism: Pedetes capensis (assembly GCA_007922755.1). Taxonomy (NCBI): domain Eukaryota; kingdom Metazoa; phylum Chordata; class Mammalia; order Rodentia; family Pedetidae; genus Pedetes; species Pedetes capensis. The sequence goes on from VMDO01000878.1 coordinate 168,913, forward strand.
GCTGTAAAAGTTGGGAAGGGTATTTGCTACAAAGAGCAAACCAGATATCCTTAATACATAAAAACAACCTGCAAAATGAAAAGAAAAATGTATAAAAGACAAGAACAAGCATGTGGCAACAGAAGAAATACAGATAGCCAAACAGTATTTTTAAATATTTGCCCCCATTGGTAATAAAATCTAAATAAAAATAAAATGCCATTTGTCTCACAAACCAGCAAAGATGGGGGCAGTCCTGCTGCTCATTGTTGCCATGTGCAGTGGAATTGGCTGCCTTACAGGCACTGGTGGGAGTGTGAATGGGGACCCTCTTTCTGGAGGGTGACTTGACAGTGTTCCATGAGCCTGGAAAATATTCCTCCTCTTTGGCCCAGGAATTCCTCCTCTTGGAAGTTATTCTGAGGAAGCATTTGGAGCTGTAGACAGTGATTTATGTGTAAGGATGCTTCTCACAGCATTATTTATAAGAACAAAACATTGGAAATGACCTAAATGCCTAACAAGAGGGAACAGCGGAATAAATGATGGTGCAGTCCCACAGTGGAATACTATGGAGCAGTGCAAAAGAAGGTTTTGGAAGAAGCCTTAGTGATAAGGGAAAATCCTCATGATTTGATTTTTTAAAAAATAACAAATACTAAATAAACGTCAGTCTATAGTAAGGGCTCAGAATTTGTGTGTGTGCTTACACAGTCATACATATGTTGTTTTTGTTAGATGCTGTTGAGTCGGGTCCAACTCATAGCAATCCTATTTACAACTGAATGAAACCATACCTGACACTGTGCCATGCCTGGCACTATGGTCAGTGCTTCTCTGTTATTCATAGGGTTTTCAATGGCGGATTGTTTTGGGAGTGGGCTGCCAGGTCTTTCTCCCTAGCCTGCAGTACCTGGTATTCCCAGGTGGTCTCCAGTTCAAGAACTAACCAGGCTGATCTTGTTTAGCTTTTTAGATCAGGCGGGATTAGAGGCCAGGGTGCTGTGGCTGCAGACAATCATACACATAGTTGTAGTGAAAAATAAATGTATCAAAATCTCAGCAGTTTGGGAGATGGGATTGTGTCTGTCTGACTTTCTTTCTTCCTTCCTTCCTTCCTTCCTTCCTTTCTTTCTTTCTTTCTTTCTTTTTTTCTTTTTTAAAAGGTATTTTCACTGGGCATGGTAGTGCACACCTGTAATCCCAGTGGCTCAGGAGGCAGAGCCAGGAGAATTGCAAGTTCAAGGCCAGAGGCAGCCTGCATATAACTTAGTGAGACCCTGACTCTTAAATAAATGAAGGGCTGTGGCTGCACCCCAGTGGTAGAGGACTTGAAAATTGTGTACAAGGGTCTGGGATCAACTCTCAACACACACACACACACACACACACACACACACACACACAGATTTTTCCCTCAAAATCACCACAAAGGAGCATGTACAGCTAGCAGTAAGTATCTCTCAGAGACAAAAACCCACAATGTCCCTATCAGATGGTCTAGGGTAGCCTTCTTGAGATCTGTGCATGTTCAGGAATGATCCAGAAGGCGCTCCAGCCTTTGCAGAATACACTGGGTCAGCAAATATTTGAGTTCAGACAGAGTCCCCACTCTCCTGGAGCTTGTGTTCAAGGGGGCAGGTGGTGAACAAGTGTAATAATATGGAGGGAGTGTGTGTGTTAAGAAGAAAAGCAGAGCAGACAAGGACCCCTTGCAGGAAGTGTGATCCCAGTTAGAAGTAGCCACCCAGGCACTGTCCATCACATGGGCAGAAGAAACAGCTAGTGCAGAGGGCGGCAGGAGAGCCAGTTTGCCGTGTTTAGGTGTGAGAAGCAGCTAGTATGGCTGTAGTGCTGTGGGGAGCTATGGAACAAGCTGCCTAGTAATGCACCCTTCTTCCCCTGGATCTTTGGATCCAGACCTGTTCATAACCCCATCATAAGCCTCATGCATCCCTTGGGCACCATTCTAAGCCAGATGCCAAGTCAAGCATTGAGGCTGGAGGGAAAACTAGAGAAAGTCCTCAAGGAGCTTGAGCTCTGGCCTTGAACTGATTCAGTCCAGTGATGGGACAATGGGGCCATTGATGCTGCACGACACTGCAATGGGATAGTTATTCCTGAGGGTGCTGATTCCTGGGACGGCCAAGGCAGAGATCTGGGAGGAAATATCTGAGCTGGGCTTTGCAGGGTATGTAGGAGTAAGTTCACAGACTGAAGTGAGCAGAAAGGCAGTGTGGAAGAGGGCGCATTGTGAATCATGGGGTTAGATGGTTGTGTACCCAGGCATGTTAAGGGCATGACAACCAGCTGTTGGGGCCTGGCTGTTTGACTGAATGATATGTGTTCATGCCTGTGTGTACTTGATGGTTTGGAATCAAGTTAATAAAGGGCCTTAAATGTGCCAGGCTAAAGAAGTGAGACTTTCTTTTGAAGCATGGTGGTGGCCTAACACTAGGTAGGGCTGGTCCTGAGCTGGCTGCAGCAGAATCCTCTGGAGCTCTCATAGAATTGCAGCTCCCCAGCTCAGTGTCCCCTGAGCTTCTGGTGTGATATGTCTAGGACAGGGACCAGATGTTAGGTGCCGTCATTGTTCAAACGTTCTCCAGGTGATTTTTGTGTGCCAGAGAGGTTGGGGCCCCTACTGTGTGTGGACATCTTAATTAAGCACTGAAAACAGGACAGGGAGGGCCCGGATTCTGTCCTCTGGGAGCCTTCCCCAGTGGTGGCCCCTTCTGCCTCTGTTGTTTTCTGTCCTTGTATTTGAACCTCCGTCAGAAAGTGCAACCGGTCTCCACCCTACATTTTGCACCACATTTTGAGTCTGCGGCTCAGCACCGAGTAGATTGCTAGGAGATGCGTGAGGTGGGGCCTGCATGGTGGAGGGGCCTGGGATAGTGGTGTGCAAGCTGGGCACACAGCCTACCTGATCCTGGCCAAGTTGCTCTACCTGCCGAGCCTCAGGTTCCTGGTCTGTGAGGTGGGGGTAATAATCCCGCCCTTAGGGCAGAGAGTTCAATTGGTGTATGAGCACTTGGTGCTCAGGGGTCAGCTTAGTCCACGTGGACACTAAGTCTGGGGCATGGTTCTGTCCCTAGTATGGGCAGAATGGGCATTCATATGTGTGTGGAATGAATTGGCAAGGTGCTCCATAATAATCAACTCTCTCCCCTGGCATCTGCCTGCCCTGGTTAGATGCTACATTGATGGTCAGGGTGCCAGGGCATCAGGGAATTCCACTGAAACAAAAATAGCTCTTGGCACCTCCTGTGTAGCCATAGAGAGTCACATTTATCCACAGCAAGCCCTCTGAGGATGAACAAGGCCAGCATGAAATACTGTCCTCTTGGGCACGCTCTTGAGGATGGAGACCCAGGCTGTGCCCTGGCAGGAGTGTAAATGTAAGAAATGGGCATGGGAGGCACCCTGGGAAGAAGGCACTGTCCAGCTAAAGGCTTGGCAGTGGAGCAGTGCAGGGGGCCCTTGGGGACTGGCTCCACAGTGGGCCGAGGCTCATGTCCTCACTGCCTTGCTCGCTCCCTGTGTCCCCTGTATTCTCAGACTGGGTCCTCTTTTCCCATACCTCTTGGGCAAGACAAACAAGGGCTTTGGAGTCAGGAGCCCAGGCCACACAGCCAGGGCATTTTGGAGCATCCTGGAGTCCTTATCCATAAAATGGGCACAATACTGTCTTCACGTTGTTAGCATGGTGGCACACACAAAACCAATCACGTGAAGCTCACAGCATGTACATAATTAATGTTTGTTCTCATGTCCCTCCCCCCCCACTCTACCTCTTCTCTGGTGGACACTCAGCTGCAGGAAGTCCCAGTGGATTCCCAGCCAGGCGCACTGATCCCGCTTTCTGCTATCTCTTTGAGATAATAAATACGAACAAACCCCAAATCCATTATTAGCTTCTTCTAGACTGTCTGCATGATTTATGGCTTCAAAGTGTCTCTAGTTAATCTGTCAAAAGGGATTTTAAATTTCATCCGTCTTCTCTGCTGGCAGCCCACTCTACCTTGAATTCAGCTGTTTGACATGTCTAGTACCGGGGTCCCATTTTAAAAACATTTACAATGGGCCGGTGGAAAAAACATTGGAGATGGAGCGGCAAGCGGGAGGCTCAATTTGGCACATCTGCTTTGAATTCTACGCATCTCCACAAGTGCAAATAACTTGAAAGTTCGCCCAGGGAAGAGGTCCACTGTGCCCATGAGGGCTGCCTAAGGTGACTTTAAAGGAGAGAGGGATAATTACTGAAAATGAATTGTCACTGAAATAGAAACCTCCCGACTGGCCTGGCTGACCATCTGCTGCTCACATGTGCAGACTGCCTCTGCCTCCCCCTCCCATGGCTAAGGAGTGCTTGGCTCTTTGGTTTTTTTAACCTCTGCCTCCCAGGCTGCTCAGGTAATGAGTTGTTCAAGACTCATTCTAACTGGGATGGGGGCTGCACAGTTCCAATGTGTAGCTGTGGGACCCAGAATTAGGATAGAAGCAGAAACTGCCCAGGATCCAGTCCACAGACATGTGGTAAGGGGCTCTGCCTGGTAGGCCCTCAAGAATGTGTACATGTGCACAGCTCTGTATGGTTTACAAAACCCTTCTACACTTTTCACAGGTGGGGAAGCTGAATTGTATTCACTTATTAATTCAGTGAAAATGTAGTAAGCCTCATGGTGGGCAGGTAGTGGTTAGGTGCCCAACATGGGGCTGTGTCAGCAATGGCCACATCATTGGGTGTGAGGGAGAGCTGATGAAGGATGGGCCACAGACTCTGCATCTCTAGGGGAGCAAATCAAGGATGTTATGGAAGGTCACACTTAGGATGCCATTTAATCTGGGCCTCCCAGGACTCACTAGTATGACAGATACCTGCTGAATTGTTATTATGAGCCAGGCAGCGTTCTTGGAACTGGGTGATGATCGAAATAGACCAAGTCCCTGCTCTCATCAGAAAATAAAAATGTCAACACAGAAACAAGATGCTTTAAATAATCATGAGTGTTATGAGATGGCAGGAGAGGGTGGGGCAGTGATGAGATGTCCCAAGGTGGTAATGGAAGGCCTCCCTGGCCAGCTCAGGGTCCCCTGATGCAGGCTGTGGAGTACCAGCCCTGGGACCTGAAGGCCATGGGGCAGAGCTGGGGTGAGGAGGCACAGTGCAAAGACCAAGGCTGCCGGCTCTGGAGGACAGACTTGGCAAGAGCTCTAGGGCAGGATAGCGGAGGCAGCCCCCTGGGGAAGTTAAGAGTTGTCTGCTGTTTGTTTATTTGACTTGCATCTAACTGGATTAACAGCCGACTAACTGCAGTAATGGGTACTTCGGTATTTGGCCAGGCTCCGGTCATGCCAAAGAGAGGTGTGGGTTTGGAGTGGAGGAGGCTGGAACCTCGGCACTGAGCCCTGCCCCCTCCCCTGTCATCCCCAGAGCAGTCCCAGTTCCTGCCCACCATCCTGCCAAGAGGCAAGAGGGTAGCACAGCTATTGTCAAGAGCCACTTGAGAAACCAGGCAGTGAGACCCTCCCAGCCACCCCAGGGCCACTTGGCTTGTCCTCTGGGGGCTGACCCATACCCCTGTGCCGGATGGCAGCTTCACCTCTAAGGGAGAGGCCATCGCTAACAGGCTGGTGTGAGCTCCCTTGGGTAGCACTGTGGCTACTCGTGCCCTGTGCTAGTCCCAGGGCCTGGCCTCAGCCTGCATGTGGGTGCTTTTTCTGCACCGGGGGATGCATCCCTCTGAGCAGGAGTGTGGGAGGCAGGCTTGGCTTGAAAGCAGTTTCTCTTCTGAGCCTCTCATTTCCCATCTACAATGTGGGCCAAATATGAGAATTAAGTAAAATTTTGTTCATTCAGCATCAGGCCCATCTCCAGGCACACACAGGAGCTCACTTCATGGTGGGCGCATGTCCCTGGGATGGGAATAGTGGATGCCATCTAGGAAGGAGATGATGTCCACAGTAGACGTGTGGTCACTGTTTGTTGAATGAAAACCTGAATAAATGAAGAATGAATGAATGAATGAATGTGGTTTGTACATTGGGATTTGGTCTAGTCCAGGAGATGGGATCTGACTCCATCAGAACAGAGGCCAAAGTACAAGATTACTAGTGTGGCCTGCAGGCCTCATTCACACCAGCCTCTGCTCATATTATTTCTTGGGCTTCCTGGTCCCAGGTCTGAATTACTCTGAGCCCCTTGGATGCTGGCTTTCTTTACTCTGGTGCTATTCTTCTTGACCTGTGTTCTGACTAATAACCTCTTAGGTTTAGCTCTTAACTTCCCCAGGGGGCTGCCTCCCCTATCCTGCCCTTGAGGAGTTTTCTTCTGAGTCCCTTTTGCTCAGAAGCAAGAAAAAGGAGCAGTCAGTGAAACCAAGGTTTTCCAACCAGGCCTGGAGCCACCAGCAGCTGAACTTGTATTTTATTTTCTTTTTGGAATTGACCATCAGGAGTAAAGCTCTTCGTGACAGAATGGTCATCAGCCCGTTGGTGGATGTTCAGTTATGAACATTCAAACTAGCAGATGTTGCCATTGCCCTTGGCTTTATTCTCATTTCTCTGATGTTTAAAGATCTACAACATTGTATCTTCTTATATGTATATTGGTATGTGTGTAGTGACTTCTTTTGAAGTCATCATTTTGTCCTATTTATTTATTTATTTATTTAATTTTATTTATTGGAAGTACTTGGGGATTGAACCCAGAGCCTCACACATACTTTGCAAGTACCCCACCGCTGGGCTGCACCCCCAGCCTTTTTTTATTTTATTTTATTTTATTTTTATTTTGAGTCAGGATCTTGCTAAATTATACAGGCTGCCTCTCGCCTTGAACTTGTGATTCTTCTGCCTCTGCTTCCTGAGTCACTGGGATTACAGGAATGTGCCACGGCACCTGGAACTTTTGTACGTTTTTTTTAATCGAGTTGCTTATCTTTTTATTATTAAACTGTAAGAGTTCTTTGTATATTCGGATACAAATCTGGTTAGATATACATATTTGGGGATATTTCTTCCATTCTCTGTCATGCCTTTTCATTGTCTAAATGGTATTTTTCAGAGAACAAAAGTTTTTAATACTGATTCAGTCCAGTTTGTCAGCTTTTTAAATGTGTCCTACTTTTTGTGTTCTAAGAAAATTTTGCCTGTCCTAAGGTGTGCTGTCTTCTAGTTTTATGGTTTTAGCTTAAGTTTAGGTCAGTAACGCATTGTGAGTTAAGTTTTGTGTTATGTTTTGAGGTTGGAGGTCAAGTTCATCTTTCCCACATGGTCATCTAGTTTTTCTAACACCATTTGTTGAAAGCTTTCTCTCCCTCATTGGTTTGCTTCGACACATTATGAAAAATGATATTGATCATATTAAGTATGAATTTATTAGTAGACTTTTCAGATATTCCATCTTTTCTGTTGTTCTGTATATCAATTCTTAGGTCAAACACTGCTGTCTTGATTACTGTAGTTTTATAGAAAGTCTTGAAGTCAGATAGTATGAGTACTCCAGGTTTGTCATTTTCAATATAGTTTTGGTTATTCTAGGTGCCTAATACTTGTGTGTGTGTGTGTGTGTGTGTGTGTGTGTGTGTGTATGAATCAACCTGTCAGGTTTTACCCAAAAGATGGCTGGGATTGTGATTGAGATGACATTAACTTTATAGGTCAATTTGAATAAATTTGACATCTTAATAGTATTGAATATTCCATTCATGAACATAGTATCTCTCCACACTTATTTAGGTCTTCTTTACCTTCTTTCAGTAGTATTTAGTATTTTTCAGTATAAAGGTCTTACACAACTTTTGTTAACTTTACTCCTAAACATTTTATATTCTGTTATGCTATTGTAGGTGATCTTACTTTTAAGTTCAATTTCCCATTATTTTCTTTAGCATAAAAGAATTATAATTAATTTTACACATTGGTCTTCTATCCTGCAATAGTGCTAAGCTAATTTGTCCTTTCTACTCTTTGGTTTTGGAGATTCACTTGGGCTTTTCATGTAAACAGCTGTTTCATCTGAGATTAATGATTTATGTTTGTTCTTTTCCTTCCTTTTGCCTTTTTCTTTCTTTTTTTTCCTCAATTGCACTAGCTAGTACTTCTAATTTAATGTTGAATCCAAGTAGTGTGGACATCCTTCCATCATTCCCAATATTAGGGGAAAACATCTAGTCTTTTACCATTAGGAATAATATTATATATAGTTTGTCATTGATATACTTAATTATATTTAGAAAATTCTTTCCTATTTCCAGAATGCTGAGAATTTTCATCATGAGTGACTCTTCTTTCTCTACATCTGTTGAGCTGATCATATGGTTTATCTCTTTTATTCTTTTGATTTAGTGAAATATGTGTATTAATTTAGAACCCTACCATTTGAGTTAACTTCACTGTTGTTGTTGTTGTTGTTAGGTGCCGTCCAGTCGGTATCCGACTCATAGCGACCCTCTGTACAACAGGGGAAACACTATTGTCAGTGCTTCTCTGCTGTTCATAGGGTTTTCAATGGCAGATTGATTTTTGGGAGGGGGTTGCCAGGTCCTTCTCCTAAGCCTACAGCTTCTGGTGTTCCCAGGCGGTCTCCCATCCAGGTACTAACCAGGCCTGACCCTGCTTAGCTTCTGAGATCTGACGGGATCGGATGCCACAGGGCTACCGCTGCAGGTAACTTCACTGGGTCACGATTATTATCTTTTTTATATATTGCTAGATTTGATTTGTTAATATTCTCACTCTCTCCCTCTCCCCCTCCCCTCTGTGCCCCTCCCCCTCCCTTCTTCCTCCATCCCTCTTCCCTCTCTCCCTCTTTCCCTCCCTTTTTCTCTCTGTCTGTAGTATTGAGGGGTTGAACACAGGGCTTCACTTATGATAGACAAGTACTCTATCACTGAGCTGTACCTCTAGTTCCCCTTTTATTTTTGAGACAGGGTCTTGGTAAGTTGTGCAGGCTTCTTCTGGCCTGTAACTCAATGATTCTCCTGTCTCAGCCTTCCAAGTTGCTGGGATTGCAGGTGTGCGCTATAGCACCTGGCCTGATTTGGTAATATTTTTAAAGAGCAGGTAACAGATTTGATATAAATTAGCTCATTAACATGAAATTGTAAAAAAAAGTTTAAAAAGTTGGTTGTAAAACATAAAAAATCCTGAGATTGATACAGTATCACATAAACTGTAAAGAGCAGCATAAGTATCCATATCACAGTTGTGTGTTAATTGTTAGAAATAAACTAAGGCCAATAAATTTCTTGAGAAATGAACAAAGGAACCCATTGAAAAGGGGCAAGAATTGGCAATTTAGAAAATGGCATAAAATAATACTTTCTTTTTAAAAAAGTATATTAATTTGCTGAAGCTACTGCAACATATTACCACAAACTTAAAATGATGGACATTTTTGAACAACAGATGTTTATCCTCTCACAGTTGGAGAGGCCAAGAGTATAAATCCAAAGTGTCAGCAGGGCCATACTCTCTCTGTGAGCCCCAAGAGAGAATCTGTTGTTTGCCTCTTCTAGCTTCTGGTGACTCCAGGGTATGCCTCTTGGTCACATTGCCTCTGCTTGTGTCTGATTGTCTCTCATAAGGGCACTTGTTGGATTTAGGGTCTAGCAGGATAATACAGATGATGTCATCTTAAAATCCTTAACTTCATTATATCTGCAAAGACTCTTCCTTCAGATAAGATTACATTCACAGGTTCCAGAGATTTGACTGGGGCATATTTGTGTTGTTGTTGTTGCTGTTAGGTGCCGTCAAGTCGTGTCCGACTCACAGCGACCCTCATAGGGTTTTCAATGGCTGATTGTTTCGGGATTGCCTCGGGAGTGGATTGCCACATTCTTCTCCCATTTTTGCAGTGTTGGGAATCGAACTCAGGACCTCAGGGACTGTAGAGTGGCACTCTACCAACTGAGCTCATATCTTTTTAGGGGCCCACTATTCAACCTGCCGCACAGTATTACTTTAAGATGTCCTTTGTGAAACACTGACATTTGATTACAGAATCAAATGAAATAAACTAGCCAATAAATACTACCTAAGAAGACTAAATGGCTGGGATTTAGCTCAGTTGGTAGAGTGCTGCTCTGCAGTCTATGAGGTCCTGAGTTCGATTCTCAGCACCACAAAAATGGGAGAAGGACATGGCAATTCATTCCCAAGGTAATCCTGAAACAATCAGCCATTGAAAACCCTATGAGGGTCACTATCAGTCGGACACAACTCAACGGCACCTAACAACAACAACAACAAGAAGACTAAAGCAACCCATGATCCTTGATTTTGACCAACTTAATATTTTTTAAAATGCTGCCTGAACTCAAAATGAAAACTTACTAAAACTAAAACCATCTCCCCTAACATAAATTGTTGTCATCTTTGTAAATGGTTAAAATAAACAAGTTTTGGATAACTGTTTATTTGGAGAATTTGGGAATATAGCCATTTGGCAAAGTAATTTATGGCTAATTGGCTTTTGATAAATTGGTCATTTGACACATTGGTTTTTGGCCAGCTGGCTCTTGTAGAATCAATGTTCGTCAAGTTGGATTGCTTCCCACATGGGTATGGGGCTGGGCCGTGAGGCCCACATGGGCGCCAGGCAGGCTGAGTGCTTGGTCTGGGATCCAAAGATCATCTTATACCCAGAAGACCTGGCTATCTCCCAGTCTTGGTCAACCTGCTTCCTCTTGAGACCTTGCTCTCTGCAAGGCCGTATAAGACTTTGGGGGCATAGTTAATAACAACACTTTATTAATTGTGTGCGAGGCCATAAGCCAAGTGCTTTACGGTGACATTATCTCATTTGATCCTTGCAATAAACCTGGGCAACAAGTATGATCTTCTGCATTTTATAGATAAGGGTAGGGAGGCTAGGGGAGATTCAGTTGCTTGGCCAAGACCACACTGGCAGGTTAGTGGCAGAGTTCAGATTCCAGTCCAGGTTATCTGTCTTTAAAGTACGTGCTCTTAACCTTGGGTCCCAAGTGGATCACTGTAGTCCTTGGCCTCAAACAGCTCTGGTTCTGCCAGCTCATTCATAAGTGATTTTTATGGGCCTCATTGCCTTACAGTGGAGCCAACTCCTGTTTTTCAGACAAAGAAACTGAGTCCAGGTGTGATGTGAGACTCAGCCAGTGGCTCAGCATCAGGACTGAACAGAACCCAGGCCAGGCACTGTTCTGCCTCCGATGGCTTCTCCCCCTGCAGCCTGGCCCAGAGATTTCTGCTCCTTTATGTTCTTGTCTCCAAAAGTGGAACCAACCCTTAGCCCCCCACCTCCCATCCCCCAGCCTCCTTGTTTACATCCATGTTAATGGGCCTTTGCAGGCTGGCCCAGCTGCCAAGGGAGAGCCAGTGAGCCACCTGGAGTGGCGTCTGCTGCAGAATGTTTATGGTGCGCAGAGCCGAAACGAAGCAACATCCATCTTGTTGACTGGTCCCAAACACTGCGCCCATTCATGGCCAGGCCACTGACAGGTCCCCATGCTTGGCAGTGAGCTGCCACAGCTCAGTGGCATACACAGAGCAAGAGGGCCTAGGGTACATCACCCTCTGTTTTCTGTTCAGTGGCTCCTCTGACCAGATGTACCATTAAGGTGATGCACTGCAATGTCAGGGTTGTCTCAAGAAAGCTGCTGGGACCCTGAGCTGACCTCACAAGCACAGGTCAGCCCGTCCTGGGCAAGGACTGAATGAGTTCATCTGTCAGTGTGAGGAGCCACATCATAGAGGACAGCAGCCTGCCATCCTGGGGAGCTCTGCCCCAGACAGACCTGGCTCACATCTGGATGGCCCCAGTTGCCTCCCACACTCAGTCTCCTCATCTCTGCAGTGAGGTGGCTCTGGCTTCTGCCTGGCAGAGCTGATGGGAGACTCTCAGTTGTCCTTTAAACACCTCTGCTCTTCTAGGATGAGGGGCTGAGTGCATTCTCTCCCTGCTGTCTGGCAGCGGGGAAACGCCATGGAGTGAACCCAGAGAGCTGATTCTGGTTCTGCCTTGGCCACTGACCCCAGTGTAGCCTTTGATGGAACCCCTTACTCTCAGAGCGCCTCAGCCTCCCTTTTTTGTAAGGGGCTAAGGTTCGATCATCTTTCAGGGCCCTATCAGCCCTGATATCCTACGGCAGACGTGCAAAGGAGGTTCAGGGTGATGCAGTTCCCCTGGGCCTCCCTGGGCCTGGTGGAGGGATTATGGGATGGACCAACATAGCCCTGGGTCGAGGACTACAGTGTGGTTTCACCAGCCTAGAGATTCAATCTCAGGTCTGCCCCTTTCTAGGTGTGTTATTGGAAGTTCTTTTACCTTCCTGGACTCAGTTTCCTCATCTGTAAAATGTGCTAATTGATTTGCTTAGCAGGGTCTTTGAGAAGCTTAGATGAAATGTTTTGCACAGTGCCCTGTCCCTCAGGTAGGAACTTGCCCACATCCACATGGGATGGGCTTTGGGGCAGGATCCCAGCATGTAGGGGGTGGGGGGAGGCGGCCACATGGGGAGAGGAGGCAGGGCCAGGGAGGCCTCACAGCTGCAGTGTCCACACTAGTGGAGGGAGCAGGGAGGGCAACTTTGCACTCTCATCCTCAGGAATCTCAGACCCAGCCTGGATCCATCGCAACATTGCTTCTTCTTTAAGGGTCCACATGGCTCACCAGACTGCGGCCTTTGAGGCAGTGACAGACATGTCTGTGTCCTGTGCCCAGCCCTGGGCCTGGCTCATAGGAGGAGCTTGGGGGCAGGAGCACAGGGCTGTCTTTGGACCAGACCACAGAAAGCCTGGGGTTCCCAGGGAAGGGGCATCCAGGCCAGAGCAGGCAGGCTTGTCAGGAGTGATGAGTCCCCGTGTTATGGCCAAAGGCAGGAGGAGACAGGCCCAGCCCTTCCTTGGATGTCATGGGGCCTTTAGAGGGCTTCACAGTGCCAGGACCAGGAGAGATGTTTGAAGGCAGCTGCAGATTCCTTCCTGTTTTTTACAGAGAAGGAAACTGAGGCCCAGGGCCTGGGAGTTCACAGGCAGGGTTGGCCTAGGGTGCTGACCCTGCTTCCTGCGTAGGTCTCCTTTCTCTGAACTCCTGACCAGTGAGAAGGAAGGTAGGTGTGAGGAGGAGGGGGAGTACTGAACCCCAGGTGGCTATGGGACCAAAGCAGAGAACCTGGCTTCTTCCTCATGGAGGCAGAGTGTGCGCCAGGCTGGCTTTCTCCTCAGCAGTGTCCCTGAATGGGCCACCCTTCCATGGCTGGGTTTCCTAGAACCCCCTTGCACCCTTTGAGCCAGGATAGGGGGCCTGCATTGCTACTGCTGCCCAGTGCAGAGCTGCCGGCTGGGCCAGTCCCACTTGCAGGGCCGCCACTGTGTGCCCTGTTGCAGTCCCTTGTTTTTGGGAGTGCTCATTATGTTTCCGTTTCTCCAAGGACATGAGTGGATTTCAGCCAATAAAGCTGTCATGGGTGCAGTGGGGCTTCTGTTACTGTTAGGTACCATTGTGTTGGCTCTGACTCATAGCATAGCGACTCTTAAGTCCACCAGAACAAAGCACTACCCAGCACTGTTCCATGCAAATGATCTTTTTATGTTTGAGCCCATTGTTACAGCTACTATGTTTCTTCTCATGCTGAGTCATGCCACATCAGCAAAAGGAGGTCCCAGGGGCTTTACTCCACTCTGGTGACTCCTCTGGTAGACACTACTTTGAGGAGGCAGCCCTTCCTCTATATCTTTTGAATACCTTTCAGCCTGTGGCGGGGGGCAGGGGGGCTCATTTTACAGCACTTTATTTGACAGAGCTTCTCTTCTATTCGTAGGGTTTTCAGTGGCTAATCGTTTCAGGAGTGGGCTGCTGGGTCCTTCTCCCTAGTTTATCTTAGTCTGGAAGCTCAGCTGAAATCTGTTCACCATGGGTGGCCTCGCTGGTATCTGAAATACTGATGGCATAACTTTCAGCATCACAGCAACACGCCAGTCCCTATAGCACAACAAACTGACAGTTGGGGGAATGGAGCTTCTGTCTTCGCTTATCTGCCTAGGTGCATTTTGCCCAGCTGCAGAGGCTCTGACTCTCCCCTGGTGTACTTGTTTCTGCATTTGTTCTTTAATTCATTTGTTTCCTGAATTGGCATTCAGTGCTCTTGCATACCAGCCACTTCCACACAGTGCATAGGGAGCTTGGGGAGGGGCACACATAGTGCTGTGTTGTGGAGGAGGAGGTAAGGACATGTGGGTGAGGGAAAGATGAGGGCAACCTCCTCTGGGGAGGAAGGAAAGGGCAGGACTGGGGAGCTGCAGTGGCCCTGGACACCATGAAGCTGGGGTGTGTGTTGGGAAAAGCTGGAGGCAAGCTGGGACAGTGGAAACACACAGAAGGTCAGGGGCCTATCTACCTGGCTCAGGCATCGTTCTCCCCAGGCAGTGGGAGCCACAGAGGGTTAGGAGCAAGGGGAAGCATGGCTACATTTGTGCACTTCAGAAAGATGCCCCAAGCTGTGATGGAGTGCTGAATCACATCCAGGAAGGAGAGGAGTCTGGTCCCTGTGGAAGATGGTGGTCAGAAGGGAGGCAACACTGGGGAGGAAGTGAGGAGGGCAGGTTGGGGCTGAGGGAGAAGGGGCTAAGTCAGGTTTGGGTGAGGAGGCAAAGGGGTGTTTGTAAGCTGTCTCCAGGGTCTTCTCCAGTGTCCAACACCTGCCAAGCCTCCTACTCAGATCCACCTCTTCCTGGGGGGTTCTAGAATCAGCCTGGCACATGGCCTGAGCTGCACCTTCACCTTGCTGAGCAGCTCATGTGGAACCATGTGCCTGCTTTCCTGTGGGTCCTTTCAATTTCAAGACCTTGTCACTAAACTTAGAAAGAAACCCTGGGATTCAAAGGAATCAAGAGCCAGTCCTGCCCCCAGAGCGTCTCCACATGGCAGAGCCAGACACATCGGGCCAAATCTTGACCCTGCCACACTTGCTCTGTGACGTTGGGGGAGGCCTCACCTTCCTGTCCTGAACACCAAGGAGCGGGCTTGGGTCAGGGGCTCCCGGTAGCGCATCCTTTCCCTGACAGGCCCCTTTTTGTATTGTTTCTTTCCACTCCCAACAAGAAATTCACCCACAGTGTAAACCACAGCATCATCATTTACAGAAGTTCCCCATAATGTTTTAATTGTAACACAAAGAAGAACATGAAGGGAGGTAACCCGTAAAGTTAAGTACATTTCCGCACGTTTAGCCATGAGTGTGCCAGAGGCAGGTGAGGTCGTCGTCCTGTGCTTGCGCCGGTGTGCAGCATCGCCCAGCCTGACGCCTGCAGATACACAAAGGCTCAGGCTGAGCAGCCAAGGTGACGTGATTCTCTGAAATGGTGAACAACCCTTGGTCAAGTTCCAAACCAAACATAGCCCAGTCTTTCCCTAATTTACATGCTAGCTCCATGACTGGAAAATGTAGTGTATGTTAAGGGCATGAAAAAAGTGCTTTGTGTTTCTGTGTAAAATGGGCCTATGTTCTAGGCTTCCATGATGAGGTTGCCTGTCTATAGATATTGTGACTATCTGGCAAGACATTAAAAAGTTACCTTGGGATAAACCCATCCTTAGCAGTGAGTTGGTTTCTCCACACTAAATGACAGTGACTCTCCCGCATTGTGAGCACCCATTGTTCCCCCAGTGATGGCCAGTGTGCCCCCTGGGCAGGGGACCTCCCCCACAGAATGCTTGCTGAAGGTTGCCTGGTAGCCTGAGGGGGCAAACTGGAGCATGGGGCAGGGAGTGGGAAGAGAGTAGGCAGCCAGAGGAACAGGCCCAGTCAGGGAAGGCTTCCTTGAGGAGGGGCCTGGGAACAGGGTGTATTCAGATCTGGGGTGGCAGTGGGGAGATGGCTGCGAGTTCCCATGTAGGTATTACAAGCCCTTCTGGCCACTCTGAGGAACTAATAGTCTTCTCCATGGGGCATAGAAATCCTGAGCCTCTAGAGGACAAGGAGCTGTTTCCACTGCCTTCCCTGTGTGGCATCTCTTTGTGGCCCACTTTCCTAGAGTGTGGAGGTGCCTGATCTTCTGCAGGGTGGTGCTAAGGACACTCAATTCATAGTGGGGCTTACACCCCACTCAAGTGGAAGATGCATTCATTAACCCTAACCCAGTGAGCATCTTAAGAACACAGTCCACAGTTGAGGACTGATGTTTCTCCTTGTGATTATGGGAGCTGTGGCTCACAGTGTCTGCCCCGGCATAGAGAATATCTTACTATATACCTCTTGCCTGGGAAAAGATCAAAATTCAAGAACAGTTTCTACTGAATGCGTATTACTTTCACACCATCATAAAGTCGAAAAGTCCTGCCAGAGACTGTTCTTTCAGTCAGAGCTATGGATTATTCCCACAGAGACCGGAGTGGAGGGGGTGGTTTAAGGCGCCAGGATCACCGTCCCCCGTCCCAGGCCGTCTGGAGCTGGGCATCCCCTACCCACACCCTGTTGCTGGCGTGTCTTCCTGCTTGGGCTTTATGTGTTTTCCAGCAGTGTGGAGGAACATTTCATCACTGGGGGGAAAAACCAACGTAGGCACAGGAGTCAACTAATTAGCATGATTTAAGGGGAGAGGGTTAAAAAAAAGCTAAACATGAAATCATAAATACATACCTGACATTAACATTTATGGCCCTGTATTTACTGAAAAAACACAGAGTATGTTCATCTTCAAGAAGTTTTAATATCTTTCCATAGCCATTTTCTCTGGATTTCTTGCCATCCTTTTACTGTCCTGGCTGTTTTGAGCTTGAGTAAAAACAAACAGCTTTTGGTAACCATCACTGTTCTCCCTGATGAAATGGGTCTGGTGGTGGCTCCCGTGGGACTCCAGAGAATTCTAGGAAGGGGCAGCTGTAGGATCAGTGTGTGGAGTTTTACACTCTTGGAATCAGAGACTCTCACGTCTGATCTATGTAATCATAGTTGTTGAAATGCTTAGTTCTATTAAACATCATCTTAGATAAATTAGGAGATTTGGAATCCTAGATGCATAGAAATTCCAACTCAGATTTTGGAATTATCACTTAGCATGCTAAAACGTAAGGTTGGAGAATTTTAAGGGACGTCAGCGTTTGTTTACTGGGCCATCCCTCCCCACCCCTGAGACATGCTCAGTTACACTAAGTACATGCAGTATTTTCTTCTGCCAGGAGAAAATTTTCTTCCTTCCTTGGGCCCTTGCTTTGCCCCTGCCATTCTGGAATCTTCCATGCCCATGGAGAGGCTCTGGCCATCTTCTCTACCTGGCCTCAGTGCCACCACCTTTCCTGAGGAGCTGGAGGCTGTGGGGTACAGAAGGAGGGAGTGAGCAGAGGCTCTGCAGACCCACCCTGAGGAAGGGGAGCCTTGGGTCTCCGGAGGCCCCAGGTGATGCATCTCTCTGCCAGCCAAATGCTCCTGTGTCCTTTTAAAGCTGGCCTCTTCTGTCAACCATTAAGGGGAAGGAGACAAGGGGGCCCCTGAGTGGCATCTGAGAGTGCCCTCACTAGCCCTGCCCTCCAGTGGCTTGTGTGGGTTGGAGGAATGGGCACCTGTTCACAACCCTGCAGCTTGGACAACCATCACTGCCAAGTTAGGGGCAATCCACCTTTGAGTTAGTGTCAAAGATTGCTTGTTCATTTTTAAAACACTGTGAAATATCTTGATATATATAATGTACAGATTTTAAAAAATATTTTAAAATTTATGTACCATAAAATTCACTTGTGTATGTGAACAGTGGTGTGAGATCTGATAGTGCATAGTAATGTTACCACCACTACAGTCAAAAAACAGACAGTTAGTTCCCTTGGCCCAAAAGAGAAACAGAGAGAGTTTTAAACATTCCTACTCCTGAAGCCACCACATTCCCCACAGTTGTCCTTCCTTCTGAAGTTATTGTTTTAGTTTTTTGAGACAAAGTCTCACTATGTGGCCCAGGTTGGCCTTAAACTTGCATTCCTCCTGCCTCTGCCTCTCAACTCCTGGACAGGTGTACACCACCACACTCAGCTCTGAAGTCTTTTTTCTGCACAACACTGGACAGGATTCCATAGCATAAGTTAGGTCTGGTTGCTACGTAGTGAGACCTTGTCACGCTGAGAAAAATTAAAATAAAATAAAATTTTTAAAATGTAGAATTAAAATATACAACAATAGTAACCCAAAGTGTGCGTGTGTGTGTGTGTGTGTGTGTGTGTGTGTGTGTGTGTGTGTGTGTGTAGGGGGGCATGAATTTAGTTAAACAGTCCTGAGGCTGGTGCCTTGTCCAAGAGGTAGTAATGGTACTAATCTATGTAGATTATAATATGTCAAGGATGGGCACTAATAACAGAGGAATTTATGTCTAGTAAGCTAATACAGGGAGGAAACAAATAATAAACTGCTTACACTGAAAGAAGGAAAGAATGATGAGTAAAAGAATGTAGAATAGGTGGGACAAACTAATAGTAAGATTGTAGGTTTAATCCAAAACATATGGTAATTACATTAAATATAAATGAATAAATGTTTAAGGTAAAAACAAAGATTCCCACAGTAGATCAAATTATTGTGCAGAAGAATATTATTCTAATAAAGACTTTTTGGTTGTAAGTAACAGGAAATCCGTTTGCGACAAGCATGGAACACTAAGAACTGTTCATACAAGAAACTCTTGGGCCACCAGTGCTGAGACAGTGTCTCTGATGTCCTGCTCCAGGTACCTTGGCTTATTGATACTATCTTTGCACTGACTCCCCTTGGGACAATAAGATGGATTCGACCAGCTCCCAAGGCAACACTCTTCCTCATGCATAGGCACAGGAGTAGGGCTGCTCCCTCCCAGTCATCAAGCAAATGTTCCAGGCTTCGAACTAATTAAAACAACTTGCATTACGTGCCTGTGCCCAAGTCACTCTGTGCAGCATCATAGCTGCGGAGGCAAGATCATGCTGAGGGGCATGGTTGGAATTCCACAGCCCACCCAGGAGTAGGAGTAACAAGGGCAACACTGATGGGAGACAAGTATAGTGCCTGCTGTGTGCCAGGTTCTGTCTTAGGTACCATATGTATGGCATGTGAACTATTTTGACTTCACAGACTGTAGCACACGGAAGCTAAGTCCCTTGACCTAGACAATGTCACAGGTCTAGTAAATGGTAAAGCCAGGATTTAGAACTAGTCAGTCTGGCCCCAGAATCTTCCTTTATTTGACATCCTTTACTCTCTCTTCTTCCCAGGCTCTATAGACAGGTATAGGAAGTAAAAGACACTGTGTAAGGGAGGGGAGAGAAAGAATGGATTGGGGGCATTATAGACTGAATGTCTGTGTCCTTCACCATCCATATTTGTGTGTTGACGTTCTAATCCCCAGTGTGGGTATATTTGGAGTAAGGAAGTAATTAAGGGTTGATGACATCAAAATGGGAGAGCCAATAGGATGAGAATCCTCATAAGAAGAGACCTAGAGTGCCTCTGCCCTCCTCTGTGTGCATGCCTCAAGGCCAGGCCAAATGGCTGTCTGCAAGCCAAGAAGAGATCCCTCACCAGAACCCCAACTGGCCGGTACCTTGACCTTGTACTTCCAGCCCCTAGGACTGTGAGAAAAGACAGTTCAGTCATTTAACCCTCCACACTATGGTGTGTTGTTATGGTATCTGCAGCAGACATACCCTGGGACAGCAATCAGCTGCATGTATCGTAAGGCCCTTAATGATGTGGAACGTCTGGGTCGGCAGCACTTTCCGAACTTGATGGAGCCTGATGGAGCTGGCCTTGCATTGTGATGAAAATCTACCAGCTGTGTGGCCTTGGGCACATGCCTTACTCTGCCTCTGGAAAACAGTGGCACAAGAAGAGCTGAGGACTGTGCATAGCATGTAATAGGCGTGCAGTCAACTTCTGTGGGGCTGGTGTTTAGCACAGTTGGTAGAGTGCTGCTCTGTAGTCTCTGAGGCCCTGGGTTCAATCCCCAGCACCGAAAAAACAGGAGGATTTGGCAATCCACTCCTGAAGCAATCCCAGAACAGTCAGCCCTTGAAAACTCTGTGAAGGTCACTATGAGTCAGGTCTGACTAGACCACACCTCACAATAACTTTGGTATTTACTATGTGTCACTCAGTATAAAAAGCAGGGGACATGAAAATATGTAGATTATCCTATTATCTTGGTTTTTAAAAATCAGAAATGTATACAGCTGCATGGGAAAATACCACAGAGGTTTCTGTGTCCTCATCCCTGCTGGGTCTCTCTGGCTGGTGGCCTTATGGATGACACTGACTTCCTGAGTGTTGCCTGGGTTCATTTTCTATTTTTTTCCCCCTTTAACCATAAGTATTTGCTGATTTGGTGGCAGAAGAGAGACTGAGGGATGAGTTGCCCCTCCTGTGTTTGTATACAGACAAAGCTGCGCCTGCATGTGTGACCAGCCCTGGGCTGTGCGTGTCCTAGCCTGGACAGGGGGCAGAACTGTGAGCCCACTCAGTTTCTTTGCAGTGCCGTCCTGAGGTGAGCCTGCTCAGGTTTTATTGGCCCAAGCCCTTATGAATCTAGCTTGGCTTTAAAGAGAGGGAATTTATGGGGTTCTTGCGGTCTGGGATAAGAGACAGTGGGCGGCCGTAAGCCCGGCGTGAGGCCTCCACCAACAGGAGCTGCCGCTCTGGAGGCCTGGCACAGGTTACAGGCCCCCCGGTGGCTGTGAACGCTCAGAGGCAGCTCCAGCAAGCAAGCAGGCCTGGGCTTCCCTGTCCTGCTGGGCCGTGGTCGTGGTCGTGGGAGGAGAAGGCTGGTTGTTCACCTTCCTGCGTCTCCTGTAGAAGCTGCAGCTGGCCGCCAGGCCTTCGGGTTTCATGAACAGGGAAAGACAGAAGGAGGAAGCAGCCATGTGTGCTGAGATGACTCACTCGCCCTCCCTGGTTCTGGGAATTGGGAAGCACCATGTCTCTTACGCTCTGTGATTTCTGTGGTGACCCTGCTGCCAGAGCCTGGCACGTGAAGCCCAGTTCCAGCCTGGTCTCCCTGCCCGTCAGGTGACCAAAACAGAGACACCTTTTTCACAGTGCCAACTGTACCATGCACCATGCCAGGGACTTGCTTAGGCAAATCCTTGCAGCTCCCCTCTGCAGCTGTGTTCTGTTGTTGATTGGTTTGGTTTGGTTTGGTTTTGGGTGGTTTTTTTTTTTTTTCTTTGTTTTTTGCTTTTTTTTTTTTTTAATGTATATATATTTTTGACACAAGGTCTCATAGCCCAGGCTGACACCTTGAGCCCACAGTCCTCCTGCCTCAGCCTCCTGAGTGCTGGGATTACAGATCTGCGCCACTACACTTGGCCTGAAGCTGGGATTCTCATCCCCATTTTACACATGGAGAAACTAAGGCTCAGAGGAGTGAGGTAACTTATCCAGGGCCAAACAGCCAGAATGTTAATGGTGGGCTAGGGCTTTAGCCTAAGTGCATGTGTAAGTGACAAGAACTTGCTCAGTTCCCTCTAAGTCACGGCATCTGGCACAGAGTAGGTACAAAAGTGAACTTGGGACAGTCCATCCGGCTAGATGTCCTCTCAGTGTTTCCACCCACTTGCTGTGAGCCCGTGTAGTAGGAACGAGCACCCAAGTGTCTAGAGAACCTACCTGCCACTTGTGGCTGGCAGGCCCCTGCCTCAGCCTGGGCTCTTGTTCTCTTCTGTGCACAGAAAAAGTTGGGCAAAGTCACATCTAGGGGACCATGGATATCTAGCATCTCAGGGTTCCCAGATCCTTGTCCTAGGGCTTTGATGGACCTACAGGGAAGGTGGGATCTCACCTGCCGCTCCAGCACTGGGGTGGCAGTGCGGAGGGTTGGAGTCGAGCTGTGGTGGTAGACAGGATGCTTATGATGTATCAGGCTAGGTGGAATGCACAGGGGCCCCCAGAGCCGCAGCGGTTTGCAGGGGTTGCTGTCACTGAGTAGAGCAGGAGACCAGGGAGGGCCGAGACCAGGGAATGTCTCTGCAGGGCTCTGAGTGCTGAGTGCATGGCAGCGCCATGCCCCCTGATAGGATGGAGGCTGTGCAGCAGCAGAGCATCACAGGAGTGTGAGGTGACACACTGCAGAGGGGTGAGTCTTTGCTGTGGGAACCTCCATCAACTGAATGCCCACCAGAGCCAATCCTGTGTTCAGTGTTTGATTTTCACACTGTCTACTCCACCCTGTGTCTATACCCACATCACCCTGGCATCTGATCTTGTCAGATCTTGGAAGCTAAGCAGGGTTGGGCCTGATTAGTACTTGGATGGGAGACCGCATGGGAACATTTGGTGCTGTAGCCTTGGGAGAAGGACCCAGCAACCCACTGGTGAAATAATCAGCAATTGAAAACCCTATAGCAGAGCAGAGAAGCACCAACAATAGTGCTGAGTATAGCATAGTGTCAGGGAGTGTTTCATTCTGTTGTACTTAGGGTTACTATGAGTCTTTCCCGACTCGATGGCACCTAACAACACCTACACCCTATAGAGCTCCCTCATTTTGCAGATGCAGGAAAGTAGGATAGTTTCAGTTCTCATTCTAGTCTTACACATGAGTTCAGGGGTTGTCAGACCAACAGCCCAAGAATGAGGGATCTATTTTTCTATAAAGTTTTATTGGCACACAGTCCCATCACTTGTTTACATATTACTTATGGAGGCTTTTCACACTGCATCAGCAGAGTAGACTAGTAACAGAGTCTCAATGCTTCACAAAACCTAAATATTTTCCATCTTATCTTTTATAGAATTTGCTGACTGCATGCCTGGGTCGGCAGGTGTGATCCTTACACTTGCTGTGAGAACTTGGGCAAGTCACTTGCCCTCTCTGAGCCTGCCTAGCCAGCACCTGAGGGTTGTCATGAAGCTCATGGGTGATGACTGAAAATTTTTTTTTGCAAACTGTCAGGTGTGGTACCCTGCCCCCAGACTGGTACCTGGTTGGCACTAAAAGTTTGCTTGCTAGAGACGGAGATAGCAGTCATGTCCTTCCTGGACCCTGTTGCTGGGGCTTTCAGAGGCTCATCTGGGCACAGGATGCCCTTGCGTGTGCAGACTTGGCAGGTTTCAGCACAAATTAATGCTTTTGTGGGAGTCATCGTATATGTGGTTCTGCTTTATAGCCAAGTCATTCAGGTAACATAGTAGGCTCTCTGGGGTGGAACTGGAGTCATTTGCTTCAGAGTTGCTGGCTGGGATCTTGTTCAGGCTGCCCAGTCTTGAATTTGCTGAGCCCCAAGTCTTGGGATTTGTCCTTCTGAGTCTGGCCTCAGGACCATCTGTTGTTGTTAGGTTGTTGGGTTGGACTCATAGCGACTCTCATAGGGTTTTCACTGGCCGATTGTTCAGCACCATCTAGATGTGGCCTTTTGGGGGATGGACTGCTTCTCAGCAGGGCCCTGCCTCCCTGCCCTCAGCTGGAGGAGAAAGAGAAGAAATGACTGTCATCATTGTTACTTTGCAAGTGCTTACTGGGAGTTAGGCACAATGCAGTGCCTGTACTGAACTTGTTGCCACAACCCTGTGAGGTAGTTGTTGATACCATTGTACAGATAAGAAAACTGAGGTTGAATGAGGAAACCAGACCAAGTTCTTACCTAGCTTTAGAGGTGCCAGTCCAGGTTCTGCAGTGGATTTGCTGTGTGACCAAAGAAGGTTCTTTCCCTCTCTGAGCTCCAGCTTCTTAGGTATTAATGAATACAGAACAGCATCACTCTCTGGTCCTCCAAAGGAGCTTCATTTGCACATGGAAAGCCAGGCCCAGGGTCTATTCCCAACCCCCTGTGGCTCCCAGGGAGATGTGGCTGCTGGGTGCCAGCCCCTTCCCAGGGCACCCCCACTCCTGCCTCAGGGCAGCAGGGCAGTCAGTATGCACCTCTCTCCCTGGGGGAGACGCTCCCTCGCTCTCTGAAGAAAGCGTTTGAACAGGGTGCCCTTGGGGACAGAGGGGCTGGACTGCATCAGGGGAGGTGGTGCCCATGTCTCTCCTGGTAGATTGGGCCTGTGGAAAGCAGCATCCCGGGGACATGTGTCACAACCTGTGGTTTGACTTCCAGCGTTTGAGAAAGTAGGAGGCCTGGGCAGAGCCTGGCTGTGCCCGTAGCCAGATGACCTCAGGGTGGGGGGCACTGGCTGGTACTGGTGCTTGGTATCCCTCTGCTAGGTTCAGAGGCCATTCTTTTCCCCAGGGCACTGTGGGAATAGGAGACAAGGGCCTGAGTGGGCATGAAGCACCAGCCAGGGCCTCCTGTGTCCTGACCAGTTCGGTCCTTCCTGCCCTCCCTAAGATGGCTTACTGAGTTACTATAGGAAAACCTCTTCCTGTCTTCTCAGAGAAACAGCTAAGGGACCCAGTCATTTATTGACAATGACTGTTTCTTGCCACAGGGTTGGTGGGTTTGATCTCTGCTCAGTCTGTTACTCACTGTATGACTGGGGCAGACCACCTAGCCTCTCTAATCTTCACTGGAGTCCTAGTTGGAGATGCTTGTTTGTGGGTCTGTAGTTATTCATCAGTCATCTGAGAGGCAGTAGGACAGAACTTGGGCTCCAGTCTAAGCAATCTGTGTTTAGACTGGGGCTCTGACTCTGGTCAGAGGTGCCTAACCTCTCCAAACCTTGGTTTTTTACTTTTTGGAAAATGGCAGTCCTGAGCCAACCTCCAGTGTGGACCCTGGGAAGGCTTGGGGAAGAAGAATTGGATACATGGTAGACCCCTTCCTTCGTTCCCAGGGGCCATCTCCTTCACACACATGGCCCTCTGTGTAAAGGAAGGGACAGGTGATCCAGAGGCCCCCAAAGGGAGCTCAGAACGGCACCCACCCCCAGGACTCTGGGAAAGACCCTGGCGAAATAGCCCATGTGATGATTAAGCGCTCGCTGCTCCAAATGCTATTAATGGTCATAAAATTATCCACAGTTTTCTGAGGCCTGGTCCCAGGGTTTGCCTCAATGGGACAATAAAATCCCATGCAGAAACGATTTGGGAACGGCGAGGACGGCCAAGCAGAGACGGAGCTAAACGAGCTGCAGCCTGCTCTCATTAGCTCAAGCCATTCACATTTGTTACCAGGGATTTCTTTTTAATTAAAAAACAACCAAGTTATTAAAAAATAATCCTGTGAGGGGCTGGTCGAGC
This sequence comes from Pedetes capensis, assembly GCA_007922755.1. Lineage (NCBI taxonomy): Eukaryota > Metazoa > Chordata > Mammalia > Rodentia > Pedetidae > Pedetes > Pedetes capensis. Next base: position 194,008 of record VMDO01000878.1, read on the forward strand.
GGCCGCCAAGGCCCATGGAGCAAGCATGCCTCACAGCAGGGCAAGCTCTGGCAGGGAAGGGGGTGGGGAGCAGATGTTCCTCTGAGCTCTCCCCCCTCACCCCTGCAGGCTCACCTGAGCCCTTCGCCTGCCCCAGGACCTTGAGAGTAGTGCATTCTTATCTGCAGATTGTAAGGTGCTTGGCAGGTGAATGCCAGGGCCTGTCCAGAGCCAGGGTGCATGGCAAGTTAGTGCTCTCTGGCCTCAGCACAGCTGTGGGCTGAAGGGGTGGGTCCTCTAAAGGGCCACCTCTTATTACCTAGTGACTAAAAAGAGGAGTTTGGTCCTGACATCCCAGGTTCAGAAAACAGCTCCATGGCTTACTAGCTGTGTGTTCTTGGGTGAGCAATGTAAGTTTCTTGAGGCTCAGTTTCCTCCTCTGTCAAATGGGGATAATAACTCCCTTGCCTCTCTCAGAGGGTAGTGGGGGCTCCAGATGGGACTGCGGCTCGGCCTGCACAGCCTACTCCACACCCGTTGCTTTGCTGTTGCCGTCCTTGACTTTAGTTTAAGCAGTTGGCCATGGTCTGGCATTGGCTTTTCTCTCATTTTAATGGCTTATCTTGCTCAGTGTTTACAGTGCCCAGATAATAATTGGGCCCATTAATAATTTTTTATTATGTCTGTTGGGTATGTTGTAAGTTCCAAAGTGCTTCTTAACCACAGCACACTCTCCATTCCTGGTGCACCTATAGGTGCCAGCACCGTGCCAGGGGCTTTTACCTCTGCACTCAGAACCTCATGCAGCCCTGGAGAACCAGAGTGACTGTCCCCTCTTGCTCTGGGGAGGGGAGGGTCAGCCACACACAGGGAAGTGCCTGAGTCGCTGAGCAGGGAGGGGATCATGCTGTGGTCTCTAGGCCCCAAAGCCCATGTTCTTTCTTCCTTCACATCTTTCACAGAGGTGACAGGGCACACAACCCAAAAAGATAGTTTCCAGATTTACCAGATGAGCAGCTAAAGCCCAGAGAGGAGAAGGAGTCTACAGCAGCCATGCCTGACCTTCCCGTTACACTTTATGGAGTTTTCTGAGGGCTTTCACATCTACTGCCTCAGTTAACCTTCGCGGACACCCCTAGGCTGGCAGGGCAGGGGTGGGATGGTGTGCCTGTCAGAGAAGCACAGGGACACCAAGGAGGGAGCAACCCTGCTGTCTGTAGTGCAGTGTGATTTGGGAATTGGTGAAGATGGGGCTTTGGTATCAGTGACAGCAGATGTGGTCAGATGGGCACCTCCTCCTTGGCACACATGTGTCTGCACTGCTAGTGGGCCCCGGGGCCCACCCAGGCTGGCATGGGTGCAACCCCTGTCCAGCGACTGAGGTGCTGTTAGCCTGGGAAGAACAGGCGTCGAGCGCGAAGACATCAGGAGTTTGTCTTGCTCACTGTTGTTTCCTGCTCCTAGAATCATGTGTGGTACACAGGAAGTGCCCAGTGTTGGTGTCATGTCATTTAACCACTGGAGCCTTAGCATCCACATCTAAGAACTGGGACCTTATTACAGATCCCGCTGGGTGGTTTGGGGGATGAAATGAGGCCTCCAGGGCAGCAGGGGTGCCTCCTATGGCTCCAGATGCTCTGGCCCAGCCGTACTCTGATGCCTGCCCTCTGCCCACCAGCTGCTGCAGCCAGCCCACTCACTCCTGCTTCCCTTTTCCCTGTTGTCTCTGCCTAGTGAATGGGAGCTACGGCCGCTGCACCTCTGGCTCGGAGAAGAGCCTGCTGGAGCTGGACCTTGCTGAGGCCCCTGGCCCCACCTGCCACCAGGACCTGTTTCTCCCTGCAGGGAGCCCGCCACCTCGGGGTCAGCCCCCTTCCTGTGAGAGGCTGCTGCATTTACCCCACCCTATCAGGTACGTGCCCATCCCCATCCATCCTCTGTATGGTCCCTCCCCAGGGGCCTCAGGACTTCACCCAATGTGCCTGGTTCATGGAACACACAGGGAAACCGAGGTATGGGAGGGCTTGGGTCTGGTCGGAGCCTAGTGACACAAAGATGCTTGGTCTCACTCCTCCTGCTTTGCCAGGGGCTTCTAAGAGGCACAAGGATGGCTTTCCTGAGGTGTGTGTTTCGTATGCACAAGCTGAGGTGGCTTCTCACAGGGCATTAGGAACTTCCGAAGAGGACTCAGGGTGCATTGGGAAAGGAAACCCCAGCTCAGAATTCACACGGTGTCAAGCCCCATGCTGCTCATAGGGTAGAAGAGATCCTACCCCAGGACCCCTGCTAGGTGATCACCCACCCAGTGCTTGCATGTTTCCACTGACGTGCACCTGCGGGTGTGTGGTGCCTGTCAGGCTGCATGTCTGGCTGGGAACTGCCTACTGTGGCCCTCCCACAGCCCAGCTGCTCCTGGGTGTTAGCCATGAGATGGGTCACAGGCCTCTGCATACACTACTCAGTGCCTGGGGCTGCAGACCTGGAGGCTACTATCAGACAGAGATTCTAGACACTGGCCCAGATTCTGGTTCTCCCTCTGTTCCTTCCTCAGCCAGGCGTAGGGTCTGTGCTGGGATCCCTTGGTGAAGGAAGCCAAGATCTCCTCTGACACAGCTTATGTCCCAGGGAGCTACACAGTGGGAGATGTCACTAGATAGAAGGATGCTAATTCTTCCCATGAGGAATCATTTTTCATTGAGAATTTAGATTCCCCAGGGCCACCTTTGACATCAGTGAGACTTGTGCTCCATAAGCATGTATTCATTCGCTCAGGCTGACTTAACAAATGCCACAGACTGAGTGAGTGACTTAAACAAAAGAAACTTATTTCTCCTAGGTTTGGAAGCTGGAAATCCCAGATCAGGGTGTGGGCAGGATTGGTTTCTCCTGAGGCCTCCTTCCTTGGCTTTCAGGTGGCCACATCTCATTGTGTCCTCAGAAGGTCACATGGTCTTCCTTTGGTCTGAGTTGTCTGTCTTAATATCCTCTTCCTTCTCTCTCTGTCTCTGTCTCTCTGTTTCTCTCTCTCTCTTTTTCTTTTCTTTCTTTTCCTTTTCCTTTCTTGTGGTGCTTAGGACTGATCCCAGGGCCTGGCATATGCTAGGCAAGTGCTCCCCTAGTCAGCTGCTCCCAGAGCCCTTTTTAATAAAAACTTTTTATCTTGAGACAGGGTCTCGCCAGTTGCCCAGGCTACCTCTAACCTCAAACTTGCCATCGTCTTGCCACTGCCTCCTGAGTTGCTGGGAGCTGCCACACTTGGCCTAATCTCCTCCTCAAAGGACATTAAACATACTGGATTATGGACACTTATGACTTCAGGTTTAATTACTTCCATAAAGGCCCTATCTCTAAAAATAGGCCCACCAAAGGTTAGGGCTCTAACTCATGCCAGTAGGTGTGTGTGGGGTGAGTTCAGTCCATAACAGAAATCAGCATCTTTTAGGCTTTACGCTGCATATGGTTTAGTGACAGATGGGTGCGTTTATCTAGCTGATTATTCGCTGAGGCTCTCTAGTGAAATTCATTCTGTCAGGTAAAAGCTGTGCTAGCCTAGGATGGGCTAAGGATGTGGGCTAGTTTTTATTTTATTTTATTTGCTACATACAATCAGAATTATCAGATGTCATTTTAAATGTCATTTTGACAGCAGAGGGCACAGGGCAATCTATATCCAGAGTCTCACACCGGAATCAGTCTAAGCTGCTGCCACCCCAGCTACCTAAGTGGTTGAATTTGAGGTGACACTTTCAGATGCCCTCATTTTTCTCAAGAAAGAAGGCCCAACCCTACCCCACACTGGATGGAAGTCCTGTATCTGGGGCCCTCCTCTGCATCTGGTGGCCCCTCCCAGTCTGCCCCCACCTCCTTCCTGCAGGCCAGCCTACTGATGCTAATGAGAAGTTCCCACTTGCTGAGCAACTGCTGCATGGCCTGTGCTCCCACTGAGGCGCCACAGTCCAGATCCGCTGCACATCAGCATCAGTCATGGAGTGCTTGCTGCAGGCCTCATGCTCGGCCAAGCATTTTACAGGCCTTCATTCCCTCAGCTGCCCTCAGGTGGGGACACTGAGGGAGCAGAGGTCGTATAACTGATCCAAGGTCATCTAGTGGGTGGTGAGGAGGTTAGAATAACTTCAGCAATACCATGATTTTGTCCTTTCTCTGGGTAAAACGGCTGCCCTCCAGCACCGATTGTATAGGTAAGTGTAATTCAAGTCTTAACTCTGTCACTGGCTCTCTGGGTGACCTTGGGCAAGATGCTGAGTCTCTCTGGGTCTCTTGTCCTCACGTGTAAAATGAAGATAGAAGTGTAGAGTAAGCACACCCCCAGTAGTATCAGGAGACCCCATTATCTGGCCCCGGCTGCCCACCCCTCAGCCACCTCCACAGCCTGCTGGCCCTGCTCTGAGTGGCTCCTGACGTTCACATCTTCACAGAATCCCCTTGCTCTGTTCTTTCTGCCAGAATTCTAGCCACCCCTCAGGAGAGTTTCCACACCCTCCTAGGGAACTGGGCCACATCTCCCGTATTAAACCCTATCGCAAGGGGGGCTTCCCAAGGACAGGTCCTGGTCCCTGAACCAGCATCACCCCACACTGAGCCAAGAGCTTGCTGAGTGAAACCACTGTCCCTTGGCTGGGCTGCAGCCCCTGATCCCGCAGAGGCCTGAGTCCCAGGAGGTCTCAAGTCCCTCCTCCCCAGGTCTCTGCAGCAAAAACTGATTACCCCAATTTTAGCAGCTCCCAGGGTGATGGTCAAAAGAACATCTGTGTCCTTGACCTAGAATGTTGATGCTGTAAGGAAATAAAATGGCCACAACATGAAATAATTTTACATATAGGCTGCTGGGGCCCTGGTGGGGTGTCATGGGAACCCCGGGCTCCTGACTTAGGTAGATCCAAGTGCCCGTGTCTGCTCTGGCACTGACAGGTTCTGGGGCATGTGCAGGCACCCAGCTTTCCTAGGTATAAAACAGGTGGAATGGTCCGTTGAAGGACGTGGTCAGCAGAGCTTGCTGAATGGCTTCACTGTCAGGATTGCCTGACACCGCCCTTGGGAGGAGCCTGGCACTCTCACCTCTCATCCACTCACTCTGTCCACGCCTCATGCTCAAGATTTCTAGAGAGCTGGGGGAGTTGCCCAGGGTGCACAGGGCTCAGTGGCAGGGTGAGAAGAACCGCCTGCCAGGTCTCCAGGGACGGGGAGAGCAAGGCAGGCCCTGCTGTAGTCAGCAGTGAGCCATGAGCCCTCGGATCTGAGCCACTGCCCTCCCCACTGTCGCCTACTCCCATCCCTCAGGCACAGATGCTGTAGCTCCTCCCCTTTGCTGATGTTGGTTGATTAACCTGACACTGTTTCCAAAAGCATGCCTCCAAACAGATGCCTCCCTGTGTCCTTCTGCTGCCCAGCTCACCTCTGCCAGAACCAGGACCGTGGTCCCCTAAAGCAGTTATGCTTTTATATTTTCTTGTAACTCCACAGAGTCTCCACTTTTATGTCAGATCTTTCAGATATCCCAAGCTTTCTGTTGGCAGTGGAGGGTCCTGTGTCCCCAGCCCTAGGGGTTTGGGAATACATTTGCTGTCTCCCTGGAATCAAAGCTCCTGATTCCACCCTGGACAGCAGAGGTCTTGGGAGGGAAGAGAGCTGACTGGTGAGAGAGGCAGGGAGTTGCTTGGTATCTCTGAGAAACAGAAAGCCCTCCCTTATGCCTTCTTTCAGGGAGAACTTTGAGTCAGTTTTACTGAGGAGAAAGGGTTCTGGGCTCCTGGGCCAGGCGTGGCACTGGTTTGCTGCTGTGTGATGGCAGGCAAGCCTTGTCCATATTGGCTTCTCTCCTGTCTCTGCAGCAGTGGGATTGGAGCCCATGTTCTAAGTACCTCTGGCTCTGAGTCTTCCCCTCCTGTCCCAACCCCTTCTATCCCCTCCTCTCCCATCCTCTCCACCTATAACTGGAGCTGGGGATGCTGCAGCTGTGGGAACCAGAGAGGAGCAGCTGGGGATCAAGACCATCCTGGGGAACAGAGGGGCCAGCGATGACCTACAACTCTGGCTGCAAAAGCCCCAGGACAGCAGTCATGCAGCAGCGGTAATGATAGCAACAAGGCACCCTGCCATCCCCTTCTCAGAGGACTGTCCTTGATCCCAGCCACCACCCTCTGAGCTTTACAAAGAGAAGCTTGATCCTTGTTTCAAAGGTGAAGAAACTGAGTCTCAAACAAAAGTAGGGGAGTCATGTAGGGTGCCCTAGTAAGACTTTGGGCAAATAGCCAGGCCTCTCATTCTGCTAGCCAGCCAGCAAGGGGCTTCTCTGCCCTGCATCTCCTGGCAACAGGCCAGCCCTGGTGTCTATACCCGTGCCTTGCTTGTCTCCACCCAGGATGGTGGGTGCTTCCTTATAGGAATCCCGTCTCCCTGAACCTGGCCTCCTATAAAGTGGGCCAAGGGGACGTCCCATGCTGGGGAGAGGCCCTCTGTAGAAAACTGGCCTACTCACATGGGGAAGACAGACGCTATGGCAAACCCAGCCCTGCCATCCACACCCACCCCACTGTCAGGAGCAGGATTATTTGATGTAACTGGTGAGGAGAGTGGCCTAAAATTTGCCCAAAAGTAACTCGCAAATTTCCCCAATTTCACACGGTTGGACTAGGGCTGAGCCCAGCTTCAGACCTGCATCTCCTGCTTCCCTTGTGCTGCCCAGCCTGGCCTGCCGCCTGCTTTTCCCAGAATTGCAGCTTCCTGCAGTCACTGCATCTGGGCCTGAGATTCTAGGCCACCTCCTGAGATGATTGTCCCCAGTTACTGCTAAGGTGCCCTCTTGCATGCTTCAGAACCCTCTTGCCCAGTGACGTCGGCAGTGGGTAACAGGCTGCCTGAGTGAAGCTTCATACAAGTAACATTTTTAGAAGCTAAGAAAGATTACAGAAATTAAGGGCCACGTAAGTGGAATTTAAACCTCACTAGATCTGGATGTTCCTCAAAATGCCAGTTGCAGCCTTTTCCACACAGAACTCAAGGGAATGTCAGGGCAGACCCCCAGGCACCAGGGCTGGATTCTGATAAAGGGGTGTCCTTCCTGGCATTCTCTTCATTACATTGACCTGTTTAGACCTCCTGCCTCCTTTTTTTTTTTTTTTTTTTTTTTTTTTAAACCAGGTAATAGAGTTTACTAGGTACATGCTTTAGAATAAGGACTGGCACTCAGAAAGAAAGTGAGGTGCTTAAGAATAGAGTCATAGTATATGTCAAAGACGTGGATGTGGGCTTCTCAAGAGAGAAAAAGCCTAGGTTTCTTTTACAGTGGATACACACACACACACACACACACACACACACACACACACACACACACACACAGGTACGTATGTATGTATGTATGGTTTGTGACTTTAAAAGGTACATTGTTAAGGTTTAGAGAGGTGCCAAGTGAGATTATAAGGTCGTTCAGGAGGTCACAAGAGAGTTGTCTAGCTATATGTTGATAGTAAACATGGCCTGTAATCCTGTTTGTGAGATTTAGGTTAAACACAGAGAAAGTACAGGATTATACATACATTTTTGACCTTAAGCTGGATCGTTGCTCTTCTAACATTTTCTTGAAAATACCTCTTAAAATAATGCTTCTATCCAGGTAGTCCTTGCAGCAGTTTTCTTGATAGTTCTGTCAAAGTTCTAGATCTTTACTTGATGAGATTTAAATAAGATTCTGGGGTGAAAGGTCTTTTCCCTTCCCTTGTCCCCTCAATTTTCTCTGTCTTTCTATCCTGCCTCATTTTCCCCCTCTGAGACTTTGATCCCTTAATCTTAAGCATTGATGAAGACCAAAGGTGTGGCTTCTGAAGCTTCTTCACGTTGAGTAGGGTTGTAGACCCTACCTATCCAGGGAGCAAAAGTCTTAACCTGCCTGATTTGTGGGAGGACTTGAGAGGGTCTGAGCTAGATGATTGGAGGATCATCACTTGATGGGATTCTGGAAGAAATGGTGCCATTAGTGAGACATTAAACTGCATAAATAATATACCTGAAATTGTTGTTAGATGCCGTCGAGTCGGTGTCCAACTCATAGCAACCCTATGTACACAGGCAAAACAGTATTGTCAGTGCTTCTTTGCTATTCATAGAGTTTTCAATGGCAGGTTGATTTTTTGGGGAGTGGGTTGCCAGGTCCTTTTCCCAAGCCTACAGTATCTGGTGTTCCTAGATGGTCTCCCATCCAAGTACTAACTAGACCAGACCCTGCTTAGCTTCCAAGATCTGATGGGATCAGATGCCACAGTGTTACAGCTGTAGGCATGCCTAAAATAGGAGGCCTTTTTTTTTTTTTTTTTTTCACGATGAGGTGCTTAAGAAGCGTGTTGTGAGTAAATCATTAAAACTTAGGGCAGAATCTGTTTTAATTTGGGAATGTACATCTTGGAGGGTTGAAGACATATTGCCTGAGTTGCTGGGTATAATCCATTTTAATAATGGTACTGATTCCCACTGTTACCAAAATATCAAGAGACTTCCTGCCTCTTGCTTCTCTGCTCAACCCTCCTCTTCCTCTCACTCCCATTTGCCCTCCATACTCTGTCCTGCTTTCAGACAACCTATTGCTGGTCCATCTTTCCCTCTGCTTCCTGCCCTCAGACTCAGCTACCTAGGTGTCTCCACCCTTGGGTCCTCAGCTTCCTCTCCAGTTCCTGCCTGGGCCTCCCTACTGCAAAGCGCCCACCCCCTCATGATCTCTCTGACCACTGTCTTCCAGGTCGCCTCGGCCACAGGCCACATATGTGAATGGCAGCCTCCCAGCCACACAACAGATCAAGCAGGAGGCCCTTCCGGACTATCAAGCCATGGCTGGAGCCCACGCGCCCCTGTCGACCCACTGCCGGGCCCCGCCTGCCACAGGCTTGCACACAGATGGGGACCTCCCAGGCCGAGGCCTCGCCAACACTGTGCCTTCCTGCTACCTTCTGGGCAGCCAGCCCAGCTCAGGCCTAGGCCCCCAGCCTGAGGCCAGCGTGCCTGACGGTGGCCTGAAGCACTGCTGCCTCTTGGGCCTGCCCCCCGCCTCCTCGGCCTCCTCGCCCTGTGCCATCTCTGATGTCACCCCTATCATCCGCTCCTCCCAGACAGCCCTAGTCACCTGTGTAAATGGACTTCGGAGCCCTACTCTGCCAGGAGACCTGGGGGTCCTTCCTAAGCGGGCCCGATCTGGCTCTGTGTCCATGGAGAGCCACAAGAGCAGCTTGCACCTGGAAGCATGCCGGAAGGCAGGTTTCCTGAAGCAGGAGCCCACGGACGAGTTCTCAGAGCTCTTCGCACCCCAGCAGCCGGGCCTCCCGCCTCCCTACCCACTGCCAACTGGCCCCAGCCTCGGAGGCCTGGGGCTGGGCTTGGCGGGAAGGATGGTGGCTGGGCGGCAGGCATGTCGCTGGGTGGACTGCTGTGCAGCCTACGAGCAGCAGGAGGAGCTGGTGCGGCACATCGAGAAGAGCCACATCGACCAGCGCAAGGGCGAGGACTTCACCTGTTTCTGGGCTGGCTGTGTGCGCCGCTACAAGCCCTTCAATGCCCGCTACAAGCTCCTCATCCACATGCGGGTGCACTCTGGCGAGAAGCCCAACAAATGCATGGTGAGTCCCTGTGTTCGCCAGGCCTTCCCCAGCCCCCCTGCAGTGCCCTGCAGAGCTGCACCATCTCACTGTCCCGGGAAAGGCTCCCGGCTATGGATGTGGCTGCTGGTCAGGACGATTAGTGCCCCTGTCACTTGGTGCCTTGGCTGCGCTACCTTGTCCTTGCCCCGTGCCCTGTTCCCCACCCTCAGATAATAGAGTGCTGTATGGTGCCACTGGGCTGTGAGGTCCAGCAGGCCTTCTCTTCCACATGTATATCCTCTGTGTCCCACAAGCTGCCAGCAGATGACATGTGGGTAGCAGGCTGTCCTGCAGCACTGGGCTTACCCGGCATCCCTCCCAGGGGGCTCCTGGGCCTTCCCCAGAGCTGCCCACAGCCTTGGCTTCCACCAAGGAGCACTAGGGCCTCACAAGCTTAAGAACTGTGAGTTGTCCCCAGGGCAAGCCTGGGGCTAAGGTCAAGGGTTAGCAGTGAAGGACCTGCTTAGTAGCAACAGTTTTCTGGCTGAGGTTGAGACTGAGGTTTCTGGGGAAAGAGAGGGGGCAGGTATGTGTGGATGCACACGAACATGCGCATACACACAGTCTGCACATACACACAGGCCCCTGGCCTCCAGCCCCTCAGAGTGGTCATTTCGGTGTTCAGCGCTCAGTGTGGTGGAAATCTAGGTCAGAGGTGAGGAGCAGGACCCGAGTCCCTGATACCTTCCACCTAACCTCTGTGCCTGTGCCCAAGGCCCAGCCAGCCTAGGACTGGAAGGCTGGGCCTCAGCCACAGACAAGAAGCCTAGGTTTCCCAGGGTACAGTTTTGCCCTCCCATCCTCCAAGCAGCAGTGTGTCTGGTCCTCAGGGGCTGGCATCATAGGCGAGGCTGAGTTCTTCCACACTTATTCACTGTCAGTGTTGCTGGGCCCCACCTTGTGGAGCTTTCAGTTTGGAAAGAGAGGCTCCAGGTCCCTGCTCAGAGGCCAGGATGGCTTTTTGTAGGGGCTATACGGCAGGCAGGAAGTGTTGGCAACCAACCTCAGTGAAACTCAGCTCCCCCACCCTGGGGCTGTGCTCACCCCCACTGCCCATCTGCCCGTGACAGTGGGCCGGGCACATGCTGGGTCAGCTCTCCAGGCCTGAAGATGAGAAGGGGTTCGCCTCACTACAGGTGGGCAGCAGCAGACAGTCCATGCCAAGGACAGAACGTGGTGTCCTGATGTGTGGAGAGGAGGTGCGAGAGGCTGGGTAGAGCAGCCAACAAATTTGATTTGTGCGCCTTTGGGCTGAGAGTGTGCTGATGGGAGGGATGGTGGCTGGACCAGGCCCTGGGAATGCCCCAGTTCATTTGGGGTCTTGTGACATGTGGCTTCTCTGAGACCCTGAAGCTGCCAGCTGCTAAGCCACACTTCTCTGCCATGTCTCTGCTGTGGCTCCATAGTGTGGGAAGGTCCAGGTGGAGACACCTCATACACAATGTGTGTAGAATCACCACATCCAGGAGTATCCATTTGGGATCTTGAGATGACCTAAACCTTCCTGCCCTTTTTGCATCTTGGGAAATGGAGGCCCATTGAGGGGCTGGGTTGCACAGTGCGGTCTTGGGGACTCTCTGCTGGGCCAGCCTGCGGCGATCTGGTTTGATTCCAGAATCTGTAAGACACTGGCTTAGCTTCTGGCTTCTGCCTGGCCCTGGGGAGCCAGACCTGGATCTGTCACAGTCTTTGCCGTGGGGACCTCACACTCAGAGTCCCTGAGTTGTCAGGGATCTGGCTCAGTGACAGTCCTGGATGGAGTCTGCAGAAGCTGAGAAGGGCTTAATGGAGGAGGTGGCGTCCCAGCCCACTGGTGGCTGCATCCGATCTTTACTAGACTTGCATAAAACCCAGGGTTTTTTACAGGTGAGGAAACAAAGATGAGTGGATCCAGCCGGCCTCTGGCTTGCTCCTAGAATACTTGGTCTTGCCTCTTCAGGGTTAGAAGCGCAGTAATGACGAGAGTACCTACAAGCAGCTGCTGAGTGCTGCTGGTGCGCAGGTGCCTAAGTAGCAGTTCCACGTGATCCTTGCCACAGCCCTGTGGATAGATATAATTCACCTCCATTTCATAGATGAGAAAACTGAGGATCAGAGAGACTACGTAATTGACCCCAGGTCATGCAGCCAGTTAGAGACAGTAATACTAGCAACAGTAAGACGGGCTAAGAATCAGAATATTATTGGGGAGCTGTGGGGTGCTGAGCACGAATCTGGGAATCTGGTACCAAAATCTCAGTCCTTGTATTTGGCATATAAAAGAATTTATACTGACCCAGCAATTATAGTGGAGAGTATAGATAAAGTTTATTAAAGATTATTGTTGTTGTTGTTGTTGTTGGGTGCTGTCCAGTCTGGCCTGACTCATAGCGACCCTATGTACAACAGAACAAAACACTCGCAGACACTGTGCCTTGAAGGAATAATAACAGGGAAGACTGAGGCACCTGGAAAAGCTTAGGTAGACCTGGAAAGGAAAGTCAAAAAACCTGTGATCCCAGGGTGACTCAGCATGAGGGTATATCTATTCCCAGAGGAAGGTAAAGTCAGAAAGAACAGAGTTTAGCAGCTTTTTGAGGGAAAAGTGCCTTGGGCAGACAGAGAAGATGGCAGGCCCAAGAGAAGGGAGAAGCGTGCATGTGGTCACTGGAGAGAGAAGAGAAGAAGGGGAGGAGCAGAGAGAAAGGAAGAGAGAAGAAGAAGAGCAAGTGGAAGGAGAGTGAGTGTGTGGGCACAGATTCCCTCTGGTTTTAATTAAGCTAGGGCCTACCCGGTGTGACATCAACCCTGGGAACCCAGCTCTGGGCCCTTGGCCTGACATGAGCCTGTGGTCTTTCTTTTTAAATGGTTCAGTGGTTTGGGTTAGGGTGTGGGACCCACAGGTGGACCCAGTGTCCTTAGGTTTGTCTCCCACGTGGCTTCATCCATCATGGCTGAACAGCAGGAGCCATTTTCAATCTTCCTTGCCTCCATGTTGCCTGCTAATGGCTGAGCTAGCTACCTAACAATAATTGTAATAATAATAATTGTTGTTGTAGTTAAGTGCCATCGAGTCATATTCGACTCACAGTGACCCTCATAGGGTTTTTAGTGGCTGATTGTTTTGGGATTGTCTTGGGAGTGGATTGCCACATCCTTCTCCCATTTTTTGTGGTGCTGGCAGTCAAACCCAGGACTTTGGAGACTGCAGAGTGGCATTCTACCAACTGAGCTAAATCCCAGCCCAATAATAATAATAGGAATAATTTAAAAAGTTGCCCAAGCTGTGTATGGCAGCGCTTGTCTGTGATCCCAGCCCTTGGGAGGCTGAAGCAGGAGGATTGTGAGTCTGAGATCCTGCGTCAAAACACAAAAATCAAACAGAAATGGTAATAATAAGTTGCCCAGAGTTCTTTCTCAACTGCGATGCTCTTGTTTGGGTAGATCTTCTGTGAAGCTGATAGTTCTCTGTGGCTTTAAGGCTGGCCTCGTGTGGTGCCACCATCTGTGGCTGAGAGCTGTGTTCTCTCCTTGCGTGGCTGCTGGAGGCCTCTGCAGAGCCCCAGCTCCTTGTGCCCTTGTGGAGTGGGAGAGCTCCCCTGTAATGCTGGTGCAGCAGGTAACGGGGTACGGGTCAGGCCCCAGCCCATACCCAAATAAATAAAATCTCCCTTTCCTGTAAAATTATTAATTTCTTATGACAGGCCTCTGCTACCATGTGCTGTAACAGACAAAGGAATCTTGGCCCCACAGCTTCCAGAGGACAGGAAATAGATGAGACGCTTTGATTGAGGAGTAAATAGCCCACTAAAATAGCAGTTAATCCTTTTATTATCTTCCCAGCAGCATTTCCACAGTTCTTTCATGATGTAAGCTCTCCTCGCCCCATCCAGCCAGTACACCCCATCTTTGCAGCTGGTTTAAATTTAGCCTGCGGAGCCTCCTTGCTTGGGCACTTGGCTCTGTGTGAAGGGAGGAACCCTTTCTCTACTGCCCTGCACCTTGGTCCTGAGGCCAGGCCTGGGCCCCTGGAGGAAACGGCGCCTTCACCCCCACCCTGCCCTCCACGCAGTCCAGACTGAGTCCTAATCTCTCCGCAATATCCTGTCGTGGTTCTCCCGTTGTTCCAGTTGTCTTAGCCTTATTACATGTGGGACTTCACTGGCATTATGATAACAAGGTTACGTCCAACTCAAACACTGACGCGACGCCTCCAAGACGTTAGCTTTGAAAAGATTAGTTTCATGCTTTCTTAGGTTGGTTCCCCAGACAGTTGGAATTCTCATTGTCTGAGGTTGTAGCAGCAAGTGGCTTGCGCGACTTGCACACCAGCAGGAAGGGGCAGAGAGAAAAAGGACATCCTCTCAGAACAATCCTTTTTCTCCCCTGGGTTTTATAAAATAACCATAACCAGAAAGATCCCTTGCTTCAGTGAAGGGTTTTACCAAATCTGTGACCCTATGTGGAAGGCATGGGCAGAGGTGAAAAGCCCAGGCTTGGATTCCTGCACACCTGGGCCCCAGCCTGGCTCTGCCACTTGCCAGCTGTGTCATCTCTGGTAGGTGACTTGCCCTCTCTGAACCATATTGTTGTTTTTAGGTGCCATAGAGTTGGGTCCAACCCATAGTGACCTTGTGTGCAACAGAATTGAAACACCCCCCAGTTCTGTGCCAGGCACATGATCTTTTTTATGTTTAAGCAGACACTATGTCAATACATCTAATTAAAGGTTTTCCTTATTTTCATTGACCTGCCACTCTCCCAAACATGATGTCATTCTCCAGGGATTGATCCCTCCTGACTACATGTCCAAAATACGTAAGATGCAATCTAGCCATCCTTGCTTCCAAGGAGCACTCTGGTTGTACTTCTTCTAGGACAGATCTGTTGGTTCTTTTGGCAGTCCATGGTATATTCAGTAATTGTCTCCAGCAACATAATTCAAAAGCATCAATTATTCTCCTGTCTCCCTTATTCCATATCCAGCTTTAACAACCGTCTGATGGGACTGAAAATACCATGGCATGAGTCAGGTGCACCTTCATCTTTAATGTGACATCTTTATTTTTCAGTCCTTTAAAGAGGTCTTTTGCCACAGCTTTTCCCAATGCAATGTGTCTCTTCATTTCTTGACTGCTGCTTCCATGGGTGTTGATTACAGAACCAAGTAAAGCAAAATCTTGGACAAGCTCAAATTTTTCTCCACTTATCATAAAGTTGAGTACTGACCCAGTCGTAAGGATTTTTGTTGTTGTTGTTGTTGTTGTTGATGATGTTGAGTCACAATCCATACTAAAGGCTGTGTTCTTTGATCTTCATCAGTAAATGTTTCAAGACCTCTTCACTTTCAGCAAGCAGAGTTGTGTCATCTGCATAATTCAGGTTGTTAATGAGTCTTCCTCCAATTGTGATGCTGCATTTTTCTTTATAAAATCCAGCTTCTTGTGTTATTTGCGCAGCATAGAGATTGAAGAGGTATGGTGAAAGCGTATAGCTCTGACATACACCTTTTTCAACCTTAAACCAAACAGTGTTTCCTTGTTCTATTTGAACAACTGCCTCTTGGTCCATGTACAAATTTCTCATGAGTAAAATTAGGTGCTCTGGTATTCCTATTCTTTGCAGTGTTATACATAATTTGTTATGATCCACACAGTCAATTGCCTTTTCATAGTCAATAAAACATAGATAGACACCTTTCTGGTATTCTCTGCTTTTGACTAATATCCATCTGACATCAGCAATGATATCTCTGGTTCTATGCTCTCTTCTGAATCTGGCTTGATTTTCTGGCAAGTTCCCTGTCTATATACCACTGAAGTCGCTTTTGAATGCTCTTTAGTAAACTTTTGCTTGCATGTAATATTAATGATATCATTATGAACCATAGCATGCTCAACTGCAAAATGGGAAGTCATAATACTTGCCTTTTAGAGCTGTTGTTTTTAGGGTTAAAAGAGATGATACAGAGGAAGTGTACGGTTCCTTGCTTCCCCCATCAGTCCTCTGTGTTGTCTTAGGAGATTAATACAGTGGCCCTAGGGATCAAGACAAGAGTGTTTACAGCTTTTTACACATAAAGAAATTGAGGCTCAAGACAGCCATCAGTGGTGGAGCATGGATCTATGGTGACTTGAGCCCCCAACCCCTGCTACTGGTGAGGGGACAGGGCAGCTGTGCAGGCACTCGTGCAGGGCTCCTGCAGGACGGCTCAGTAGTGCTGTACCCTCGCCTTCCAGGCAGCCCTAATACTTTGCATCTTGTTTATTTGTAGTCACTTGTGAGTGGCTTCTGGGAGCCAGGCAGAGTCTATTCCAGGTGCCTGGCACTGCCCCTGGGCAAGGAGTCAGTGGCACCAGGGGAATGCCCTAATGAGCTCTGTCCTATGTGCTGGTGAGCACTGGGGTCCCAAGGCTGCCTCTCTAGCCTGCCCTGCTTCCTCTGGCCACTACAGCTGCCCTGGCCATGGCTCCTCAACCCTGTGACCTCTCTACTCCTTGTTGGTCTGTCCCATGTGCCTTTGAAACTGGGACCAGGGAAATTCACCTGGGGGAAAGCTGAGCATTACTGTCAGGCTGAGACTCGCCAAGGAATGCAGAACCCCAGAGAACCACAGCTGCCTGGCTATACCTCCTGGGAAGGCCCTGCCCTCACCTACACTGGGCCAAGCGTACATCAATCATCCTCAGCCTCTAGCTTTTGGCTTCCCCTCTTCACCTTGCCTTACCTTGCCCCAGCCCCCTGACTCCCATCCTGCCCTCCTGTGAAACAAAACCTTGGGTACTGGAAGATGGGGGAGGCTGAGGTGTTACCAGTCAGCTAGCTGGGGTCTTTTTGCTCTATCTGGGTAGAAATCATGGGCAAGCAAGAGAAAGCCCTTCAAATGCTGATCTTCAGCAGCAGTTACATCCCTAGGCATTTGACAGCAGCAGGCAGTGATGGTGACAGGCAGGATCATCAGCAGCGGGTAGTGCCTTCTAGTGTTACAGCAACCAGGCAGGGCTAGGTATAGGGATTCCTCAGCCCTAGACAGCAGCTGGTGTTTCAGCTTCCGGGCAGGACTTGGTGTCAGGATTCCTCAGTTCTAGACAGTGGCCAGTGTTACAGCTCCTGGGCCTAGAGTGTCTGAGATTGTTGGTCATTGACAGCTCTCTGGAACTCTTCCAGCAACCAGGGCCTATAATTTCTTTTTTTTTTCTGGCTCTTTTTTGCTTTATATTTCTCTTTTTCCTACCCTGGTTGCTCTCTTGAACTGTTCATCTGCCTCTTACTGCTGTGCTCACTGTCCCTGTTGCTACTGATCAGGAGGCAACAATCACAACCCTTCTGCTGCTGATGGTTGCTCATCTTACTGCCTCACCTCTTCTTCAGCTGTCAAGTAGCCAATTGCTTTGCTATTTCTGTAGCTCAGCATTCTCGCTTCTCTGCTGTCTCCGCCATTCCTGCTTTACTGTCTCTACTGTCCTTTACCACTGCCATTCTGCTGTCTCATCAACTCAGCTCAACTATTAAAGGAGGCACACTACTAAAAGTAGGCAGAAGACCACTCAAGAGAAGTCTTTTATTGGGCCTAATGTTGCAACTGGGAGAAGGACGTGGCAACCCACTCCCAACGCAATCCCAAAGTAGTCAGCCATTGAAAACCCTATGAGGGTAGCTATGAGTCCCACTCGACTGGAGGGCACCTAACAACAACAACAACAATGTTGCAACATGCCTGCAGCCATACCACTGTGGTGTCAGATCCCATCAGATCTCAGAACCTAAAGCAGGGTTGGGCCTGGTTAGTGTTGGATGGGAGACTGGCTGAGAACACCAGGTGCTATAGGCTTGGGAGAAGGACCCAGCAACCCACTCCCAAAAAACAATCAGCCACTGAAAATCCTATGAATAGCAGAGAAGCACAGCAGTAGTGTTTTGTCTATTGTACATAGGGTTGCTATGAGTCGGACACTGAATTCACAACACCTAACAACAACAACAATGTTGCAACACTGGGAAAAGGGGGAGCACATAGGAGGGTGTGTGTTTCCTGTCCAACTCAGCTCAACTAAACTGGGCTGCCCGTTTATATAGCCAGAGATAAGAGAGTTTGCTCCAATCACAGAAATAAAGGCTTATATTTGTACCAATCACAGCAGTCCCTTTGCGCCAATCACAGAAATGAAGGCTTATATTTGCAATAATCAGTCCATTTTCTGGGCCACCAGGGGAAGTGCTCTCCATTTGGCCTGGGTTGGTCACAGGGTCATCTGGAGTTCACCAAGACCCTCTGACAGCAAAAAAACTTGAATGCAAACTGTTTGAAACAGCCAAGGCTGGGGCTGCTCCCTCAGGAGCTGGAGTTGTAGCAGATAGTTGTAGTTCTGTAACTTCCTCCTGATATCCGTGTAATGTGCAGAATGGCAGGTGCTAGTGTGAGTTCCTTTGCTCAAAGCAGCCAGAGCCACAAGGGAGGAAGCCAGTAGCTGTCAGTCAGGGAATCAGATCACCCCATTCCCTGACACCAGTGCCTGCCATGCAGAAAATAAGCAGCAGAAAGGACACTTACAGCAAGAGGAAAATAAAAACCCATATCATTAACACTATCATTAAATTTAACAGTGTCTTAATAATGGTGCACATCCAGCACCCCAAGGATGTAATCTCAGAGGGAGTTACTATTTACTGAGACTCAAGAGATTCCTTTATCCTGGCTCAGTGTGAGCCATTCCCTGTTCCATCTTAGAAAAATATTGCTCAAAACTCCGATGCCTAGAGTTCTAAACCACTTCTCGTGATCACTATCTGTGGGCAAGATCTGTATCGACTAGATTTGCTGACCTGCTCAGCCGAGCTGTGAGCTGAGGATGGAAGGAGGCTTCACTGGGGTCTGGGATCATATGGCACGGAGCACATGGAGGGAAAAGACAGCTAATACCTTTTGAGACAAAGTATGTCCAGTTGAGAATCAGCCCACTCATTTCACAGAAGAAACTGATTCTGAAGTTCACAGACACAAATTGATTCTGTGTTACTCAGCACCGCTGCCTGGACCATCCCAGGGGCTATGCTACCTTTCATGTAGTGCCTTTGCCCAGCCTCTCCCTTGAGCATCACAGAGTCACCTCTGTGCTTTTCAAGTCATAGTGGCTAGAGTCCTTGGGCATCTACTTTTCATTCTCTTTGTCCTGAGACCAGCCTTATGGGTTTGGGTATGCTTCAGGGCCAATACTCCGACTCATTTCAACATCCAAGTGTCATCCTGGGCATTCCCTGGGAGCCTGCAAGGTCTGAGCAGGCAGGTCTGCCAGTCCTTCCCCATGTGGTCAGATGGAAGATAGAGAAGGCAGAACCAGAGAGGGTCATCAGAGCTGAGGATTACACAGCAAATGGGCATTGGTGGGCAGGCTGATTACCAAAAGTTGGAGAAGGTTGAGACTGTGGGAAAGTGTCCCTCAGACAAGGAGAGAACCCTTCCCCTGAAATGCTTGCCTCTCTAAAGGGCAGGTTCTCCACAAGCCAGGGTCCCAAGGTCCAGACGTGCGGAAGATGTGATTTGAGACTACTGGCATGGGAGGCCAAATGCCACCCTGAGTCTTGCCATATTAATGCGGGGCGACAGAGAGAGCGAAGGGAGCCATTTGCTGAGGATAGGAGGCCTGGCTGCAGAATCTTGTCCAGTTGGTCCAGGGAAATGGGAACATTATTAAAATACTTGGGTCTTTTCAATTTACATAGGACTTCCATGTACAAATCTCAGCCCTTAGGACAATCTGGCAGACTGGAATTACTATCCTCATATTATGGCCAAGGATGACCAGTTCAGTCCCCTAGGACATTGTGGGGTTGAATTTGAACCCAGCCCTCAACCTGAGTCCAGAGACCTTCCTAGCTACAGCTGAATGCCATCTGCCAGGCAAAGAATCACCAATCTGTTTACAGATACTGAGAGAATACCCTGAGCTGAAACTCAGCAAGTTGTCACTGGACCCTGGCTGGGCCCCAGGATCACAGAAGGGAATCAAATCCAGCCTGGGCTCCAGGAGCTCTTTGGTTGAGTGGGGTAATGCATAGGCATTTGCACAGAGCTCTTTCCCAAGAAGCCAGCACCTGGTCTCCTTGGGAGCCTTCTGACTGACTTGTTGAGTCTTTTGTTCTGTCTGGGAGAAGAGAGCACTTTGTGAGCTGAGTGAGATGTTTCTTCTATTCTGAAATAAGTTACTTGAATACAGTCTCCCTTCCTGGAGGCTGGAGTTTCTGGTCAAGTTAAAAAGCTGCAAAACGGAACATGTTTTAATGCAACTGCCCTGGAGAATCTTGCTGTAATGATCCCAGAGAGGCCAGGCGGCTCCAAGCAGCCCAGGTTGCCAAATCCACCCTCTGGAAATGGAGCCTGGGCTTCACCTCATTCCGGGATGGGGATGAGACTATGTAGGAAAACAGCTTTGGGCAAAAGCAGCCTGTGAGTTGGTGTCCAGAAGTGCCTGTGTTAATGACCCCTCCTGGGAACACATTAGCTCTCACATCTACCCACATCTGGAGCTGAAGCCCAGAGAGGGGGCATCATGGCTCAGCATCACCAGCAAGTTGACAGCAGTCTCAGATGCCTGCCTGTTTCCGCCTACCCCAAGGCTTTCTCTCTTCCTAACCTCCTAGCTAGTTGCATTCTTCGTGTTCTTTAAGTCTTTTGGTGTTGTCTTGGTCTGGCTCCTCAGTCTGGAAAGCCTTTCCCAGCCTGGCAAGCTCCAACTCATCCTTCATAACCCAATCTAATATTCCATCAGCAGTTCCCCACTTCTCCAAGCCTCCTGTTCTCTCTGATGCTTACTGGTGTGGCCAAGTATCTCAGAGATCATATGCCCTTTGGAGCCTGGCCTGGCCTTGGTGGCAGAGCAGCAGAGCTGTGTTAGTCAGGTTGCGCCTGCACAAGATCACACGCTCCAGGTCACTGATGCCTCTGCTCCAGTGCACGGTGATGTTGCCTGGGTGGCTGTCCTCCAGAGCAGTTTCCTGGGAAGCCATAGCCCTGGTGGGACCTTAAAGATGGTCTCTTCCACCCCTCATTTGGTTCCAGGAGCTTTTCTGCAGGACAGCTTGCACTGGAAGCTGCCTTGGCTCCCATTGGTAAGTGAGTCTATGCAGGCGTGACTCAGCTAATGCCTTACTGTGAAGGGAAGTGGAGAGCTGGTGTGCAGCTTTCCTGAGATGCTGGACAGCACTGCACAGGAAGTGAGCAGCAAATGGTTCTGACTCTTCTAGACAGTTTGTGTTAGGAAAAGAAAAAGGAGTCTAAGACGAGCGGTCTCAAGTGTGTCCAAAGGAGCAGCAAAGGCTGCTGTAAGCTGCAGCTCTGCATGGGCTGGTGCTGTGACCGTGGGTCAGTTGTCCGGCCTCAATATCCTCCATTGTGAAATGGGGCTCTATCTAGCCCTCAGGTTGCAGCTAATGCCCTTTCTTGAACCCAGGTGCCAGCACCACAGACTGTGGCGTACACTGGGCACTTTCCTGCTTCCCTGGCTTTTAAGAATCAAACTTGGGGGCTTCCTAAGGAGCGGCTTCCTGGAAGCCTGGGTCCTTCCCCTTCCCTGGCTCTGTGATCACAGCCCCGAGACCCTAGATGGAGAAAACCTGCTGGGGAAGGGGGAGGAGCAGGAGGTGGACAGAGCTGGAGACACAGCTACTCACTTGTGGCACAGCCTTGAACAGGGCACTTCACTCCGGACTCACAGTTTATGCCTCTGTGAAATGGGAGTTGTGATGCTCCTTCCAGGAGAGCCTCAGAGAGGGGTGGAGGGGCTGAATTCCCTAAACTGCTGAAGGGCATTGCTGCCTCAGTTGGTGATGCTGGGCTCCTGACTCCCAGTGCAGTGCTCCTACCTGAGGCCAGACCTGCGAGTACAGAGCGGTCACCTGCGCGGGTGTGCCCGTCATTTAGGCTTTCCAGCAGGAGGAGACTCAGCACTCACATGCCCCACAGTATAGTCTCTGGTTAGTCCTCTGCCCACAGCACTCCCACACGTCCGTCCTTACTTCCCTTCCCCTGCCCATCCCAACCTGCCTGTTGGGCAGCTCCATGTCTGTCCCTTTCCCATTACATCCTGAGCTAGTGGTTGGTGAGCCAGGCTGGACAATGGCCAAGCACACAGGATAACCAAGGGGTTCAAATCCCTTAACTAGCTATGAGGGGAAGGAGTTTAGCTCAGTTGGTAGAGTACCACTCTGCACTCACTGAGGTCCCAGGTTCTATTACCAGCACTACAAAAACAGGAGAAGGACATAGCCCATTCCTGAAACAAATCAGCCATTGAAAACCCTATGAATAGCAGAGAAGCACTAACAACAGTGCCAGGCATAGCACAGTGTCAGGGAGTGTTTCATTCTGTTATACATAGGATTGCTATGAGTCAGACCCGACTTGATGGCACCGAACAGTAACAACCAGCTGTGAGATGTCACACCAAGTCATGCATCCTCTCAGAGCCACAGTCTCCTGCCTGGATGAAGCGAGCGTGTTGAGAACCAGACTCATTCGTATACATGGAATATGCACCTTGCACCTGGCACACACAATGTGATTGGAAACAGGAGTGCTTATTCCTTTTTTTGAAATCATCAAACCCAGCCTCTCAGAGATGAGAACTTCTGGGAGTTCCAAACTTGAGGGAACAGGAATGCCAGCCAAGTTCTGTGAGCTCCACACTGCTTTATGGAATATGAAAAAAATTAAGGATGAAAAAACACAACCCTCTGAATTGAATTTGAAATAATAAAAGAAAAACAGCTTTTGAATTGAATGTAAATGGAATTGAAAAGATTCTCTTGTTGGAATGAGAAAGCCAGATAAAATCAGCAGTAACTCTGAGAAAGTGTCCAGACTATGTTTTCCAAGGGGACGTCCTAGAAACAGCAAACTTTGTGAGGGACCATTAATAGGCCCTGTCTCGGCTGTGTGGCGGTGACCTGGCTGGGGCTGATATTACATGCTTTACACGGATAGCACAGTGACAGATCTCCGCGTCCTGTTATGGTAAGGTCCCAGTCAGCTTGGCCACACCCAAGCCCAGGATGCCCAGGACAAAGGATGGCGCATCTATTGAGTCTTCCTCCAATGGAGAGCTTTTGGCTCCTCTTTATCACCTGCCCCCCTCTGGCAACTTTTCAGCATAGCTTCATTGACACCAGCTTGGTGCCAGGTTTGATGCTAGAAGCAAGGGGCACAGTGTGGAAGACAGAACAGTCTGGTAGCAAGGGAGCTGAAGGCCTCAAAGAAGAAGAAAAAGCCTTCTCCAGGACGGCATGTGAGCTGGGCCTTGCCAGGTGGCTAGGGGCTGGCCAGGGGTCAACCCTGAGGAAAGCCATTGGAGAGCAGGACCAGCGTGTGCACAAGTCTGACATTGGGCAGGGGTCATAGGTGTCTTGGGCCAAGAGTGAGTTACATGATGGGGGGCCAAGATGGCAATTGGAATTGGGCCTCAGAATCCAGGGAGGACCTTGCACTGTACTGAGGGTGGTGGAGAGTCCCAGAGGAGTCCTCAGCAGGAGAGTGGCATGGCAGGTAAGCATGGGGAGTGTGGGTCGGGTAGCAGGTCCAGGGAGCCAGCGACAGTGGGCAGACACTGAGGCCCAGGCAGGGAGAGCCACCTGAATCCAGAGCTCTTCTTCCCAGCCTGGCTCAGACTGTGCCCTGGACAGCAGGTCCCAGATGTTGGCCAGCAGTGGACATCCTCTGACCAGGCCAGGTCATCCCAGTGGGCCACGCTAGGTACAGTGTGTGCGTACAATTGGGTAACGGAGCCCCCTTTGGAAACGCCATTCCAGCACATTTACCAGTGGGAAACGGGAAAGGCATTTCCCATCATGTGGCTCCGTAAAGTTTGCACAACTGTTCTTTGTTTTCCATCGGCCTCCACAATAAATCTTCCTCCATGGCCAGGCCCGGGGCCTCCGTGGTCTGTAAGTGATTAGGCAGGGATGCACGCTGCTCCGCCTCCACGCCGTGCATTCCTTTGCATGTGTGATGAAGTAAGTCCATCGCAGGGACTCTGTGGCCTCACTAGGGGCTGTTGGAAGCCAGCCTGTTCTTGCCCCTTGTGTAACCACTCTGGCCTCCCTTGATGGCTCTGCCTTTTTGGGACACAAGCCTGAGGGAGTAGGGGGCACCATCATACTAGGCTGGACACCCCTGGGTCCTTTGTTGGAAATTCTGTCGCTTGGGAAAAGACAGTGGGACTGGACGTCTCTGTGGGACTGTGCGCTCTAGGGGCAAGGCCAGAGGTATCTGTAGGGCAAGAGGCACAGTCACCCAGTGCATGGTGGTCAGCTGATGGACCACTGTCCGGCCCTGATTTTATTGCACCTCCTATGGCAGGGCACTGGAACAGCATTAATGAGTACTTCCCATGCTTAGGTGTTGGGGTTTTTGGCTCTAGCCCGGCTAAAGTTAGGGCCAAGCCCACAACATTACACGTGACCGGTGTCGGAAAGAAGGACCTCGGGAGACCTTCAGGTAGTTGGAAAAGGAGAACAGGGAAGGTTTATTAGGGTGCTCCCCTTATGGAGAGCAAGGAGCAGGCAGCCCCTATAGAGCAAGGCTCTACCCCTTTAAGTGCTGGCTCTATGCCTGCAGCATAGAATGCTGCAGGCTAAGTGCTGGTACAGCTCAGCCCTAAAGGCACAGCCACAGCCGCTGGTGTTCAGTTGAGGTCCGATGGTCTTGACTCTCGCGGCTCGCCTTCTTTACCTCCCCCCTTCCCAAGGATGGGAGGAGTTGGGAGGCTCTTCGTGGCTTGCTAGATGCCTTCGGCTCTTCGGAGCCCCTGGGCTTGATCTCGCCGGCTTGCTAGATGGTCTCACAGGAGTAGGGAGCGCTGTTCTAGGTGATGAGGTTCAGGAGATGGTCAGAGAGGTCAGGATCGGTGGTGCTACAGGATCATAGGGGTGAAGATGGGGTCCAGGAGCCCTGCTTTTATAGGGTCCTGGAAGGGTCACATGGTGGGGTTCAGCCAATCGGGGCACACAGCTGGCAGGTACAGGGGGCAAACGGACATAACTGCCAGATGGAGACAGTTACTACCTGCACAGTGGTAAGGGGAGCCAATCAAAATTATGGTGGTTGAGGCTGGTCAAGCTGGCCGGGGGCCATCTTTGCTCACTCGATGGGAGGGGCTGTTTTGAGTGAGGGAGATGAGCCCTGGGGTCAGCTAGGGGTCAGCCCCTCAAGCTGTCATGAGGGACCCTAGCTGGAAAATATTATTTTAAAAATCCCCAACACTTAGGGAGTACACAATGCACTCTCAAGTCCCAGTTTGAGTGGAGCCTCTGAAGTCTATAGGGTCACATCTGTGGCCAGGTGCCACGTCGAAGACTCCACTTCACGTCCTGTGATCTTCCCAGTGTTTACAGTTTCTTTCCACACCCCCATTTGTCCACCAGACTGTGCTTCTCAGCATCTGCTGAACACCACATTTTGGGATTCAGTTTGGCCCACAGGGTCATTTCTGACCCGCCTCCATTGTCAATGAAGATGAATGATTAGAACTTGAGTTTGAACCCCACTACCCACTCCACCCTCCTCCCACTGGGCATCCAGGATAAGAGGAGGAGCTCATCCAGGCCACAAGTCCAACCACCTGGTTTGCATTTTCACTGTTTGCAAATGTGGAAACTGAGGCCCATAGAGAGGATTTGGCTTATTGAAGACACAGAGTAAAAACCACAACTCAGCATCCAGCCCATGTCTTGCCCTCTAGACACAGCCACCCTCTGTCGTGTGCCCACTGTGTGCTGGGCCCCGCCTTGAGGATTTAACTGCTTGCTGCCAAATCCTGAAGAATGCTGCCTCCTGTTTCATGCACTGGGGAAGAAGCTTCCAGGCTTCAGCCTCTCTCTGAATATTCCTCTGGTCCCCTGCTGCATCCTTTCACATTGGGCCCAAGGTCCGGGGTGGGAGATGAGCTGCTGCAGGTCCCACAATAGGAGGCACTGGTGGAATCACCTTCCCTGTAGTCTGGCTCACAAAGCCTTGCCTGGCAGGCTCCAGGGGGACTTTACCAGCAGCCGGTGTCATACCTCACCCCTCCTGAGGAGCCTGAGGGCTGTGGATGTTAGGCCCAGAGGAGCCCTGTCTTGTACAGAGACCCACATAAGTGCTCACAGAAGTGAGCTCTTTGCCCCCCCGCCCCGCCATCTCCTGCCCCTTCATTTGTTCATGGATGTGGAGCCACCTGACCCTAGGGTCCTCTGACTCCCTGAGTATAACAAGGACTTAGGTTAGTTGAAGTTCATAGCCCTTTTAGGTTCCTGATCTGATAATCCAGCTCGAGGTGGTGCAGGGCAGGGCTCTGAGCACCTTCCTCCCTGCTGTGTGTGCAAACTGCTGTGTCTCAGAGTAAGTCCCCCCCACCCCTTTGAAGCCTTAGTTTCCTCATATGGCAAATGGAAGAAGACTTGGACTCCATATTTGTAAGGTCCTTTGAACTTAGGCATTCAGATGTATGTAGTTAGATTTCCGCCGTCCTGGCATGGCCCAGGAGAGGAAGAAAGAGGTGGCAGACAGGGAAGGGGCAAGTGGGCTCTGCTAGGGTCTGATGCCAGTTCTGCCCCAGCCACGCTGGCCTCCTGGCTGTTCCTCACATGTGCTGAGCTCATTCCCTTGGCCACTCTCTGCCCCTTATCCCACCTGATGTCATGGTCTGTCTGTGATCAGTTTCCTCCACCCAGCTGTCAGCTCCATGAGGTCCAGGTATTTGGGGGTTGTTCCCTGCCATGTGTCTACCACCATGACCAGTTCCACACTCACAGTGAGGGAGCCACAGATACTCGCTAAATGATGTCACTGAACAAACAGGGAGTATGGCCTGTGGGCAGAGGAACAGAGGGTGCTGAGAAGGCATCAGAAGGCTGTCCTGCGAAGTAGGGTGTTTGCAACAGGGGCATGTTGGGGACTATGGGTGCTGCCCAGGGGACATTCTACATTAGGCTAGTTGGGGTGGTTGAGCCCAGGGAGCCCAGCACCTGGTATACAGTAGGTGCTTAGCATTTCCTACCTATTCCAGCCCATTTCCCTCCCTCCTCCTCCTGTCTGCATATTGGGCAAAGGAGAAGCTCATGGAGCAAGCGTCAGATGCAGAGAAGGGCTGAGAAACCATCAGCACAATCCTCTTTACCAAGTGGGAAACTGAGGCCAGAGAAGAGGTGTTCTTGCTCAGGTTCCCACGCTGTTTCCGCAGCTAGGAGAGAAATTTACAATTAGGTATTCCATATAGTAGATGTGCAGTAATTAGTTGCTGCTGCTGTTGCAGCTGTTCACCATTAATTCCATTT
Source organism: Pedetes capensis (assembly GCA_007922755.1). Taxonomy (NCBI): domain Eukaryota; kingdom Metazoa; phylum Chordata; class Mammalia; order Rodentia; family Pedetidae; genus Pedetes; species Pedetes capensis. The sequence goes on from VMDO01000878.1 coordinate 220,911, forward strand.
CCACAGATCCTGTTTTTTATGGCTATGGGCACAGAGGTGGGGCAGGAGTACAATTTGGCATTAATTGGCTACAAAAGGACTAATACAGCCAAGAATGCAGCGGGGAAGTGATTGCACTCTGCAGAGCAGCTACTTGAAAGTGTCAGGAAGCCAAGCCGAGGTACCAGGTTAAGCTTTGTGTCTGGGTTTTCTTGGTGAATCTTCTGACAGCGTTTCTGTCCCATTTTATGGATGAGGAAACAGAGGCTCAGAGGTTGAGTCTTGGGAACGTAACCCTTGGCCCTTCACTGCTCCAAGATACCCTCTGTGTCATGTGACTTTCTGTAATTGAGTGTGAGCTGATTGCTCCCCCTTTTCAGTGAGCTCACCCCAGAGGACCTGAGGCATAGTCTTAATTAGTACCTGTAATTCCTCAAAAGCAATCACTTGGAACTTGGGCTTTTCATGGATCTGGAGTTGATCCTGCTACTTAACCTGCACTAAGGAGGTTTGGCTGAATTAAGAATCAACATCCCAAGTCCCCTGCCCCCGCCCGTCTCCTACCTGTGGAAGGAAAGCCCACCTCACAGGAGAGGGGCAGACCACAGGGGTCAGGGGAGGGAGCTGGGGGCAGCTGCCTCCCTCTGGCTTCAGCTCTGAGAAAGGGTGGGGAGCCAGGCAGGAAGGAGGCTGCATGCACTGGGGCAGAAGATGGACTGTGGGGTGCTCCACAGCCTGCAGTGGTCCGAGGGGCCTGGGGTCTGGGCGAGTCTCAGGCATAGCACTCCTAAAAGATCTGCACCAGCCCCAAGGTCCCTGGAACTCAGGTTTCTCTCCTAGGGCCTCGTCTGCTCCCTTATTCGCCCTGACCTTGGCTGGCCATGCTCTTGCATTGCTCTGATCCCTGTTTACCTGTCTATTCAGGGGAAAGGGTAACCCCGCCACTGCTGCCTGGGGTTGTTTGCCTACCCTTCACCCCAGGCCATCTTTGAGACCATAGCTTATCTTCCCAGAGAGGACACTGGGGCCTGGAGAGGGAGGCAGCCAGTCCGGGAGGGTGTCGCACAGCGGGTCATTCCCCTGTAGAATGTCTCCCAGGTTCTATTGCTGCTGGTGCTGGGTGTGGTGGCGTTTCTCAGGACAGCTCTGCACCCACCACAGCCCCACAGTGAGCCCGGCTCAGTGCCGGGAAAGGCAGGTGTGGTCTGCTGAGCTGGGCCGCTCCCAGCTCCAATCGATAGGAACAGAGGGGCCGCCACCCACCCGCAGTCAACACCTCTGTAGGAAGCTGGCGGCTCGTGCCTGGAAAGCGCCAGCCCTTTAATTGTCTCCACATTGTGAACCAGGAAGGTCTGTCCTGATGACTGGCTGGTGAAATCAGCGTGGGATTCCCCCCACCCCGCCAGCCCCCTCAGCCCGGGCAGTGGGTTCAGCCTTTCAAGAGCTGTCGGAGGCAGTTACACAGGGTCTAAATTAGGTTCACCTGGCTGGGCTCAGCTTCCCCTGGCATGTTCGTGGTCCTGTAAGAAACAGAAGCACAGTGCAGGCCTGGGGCCCAGGTGGCCAGGCAGGTGGGACAAGGGAGCATCGAGTCCCTGTTGGTGAGATGGGTAACGTGACATTCTCAGGTACTTTTGCCTTCAGGCCCCAGGCTCCATCAAAAATATTACAAGTTAAATTTTGGACAACATTGGTACAAAGAAACATTAACATCATGTATTAAAATGCTTCGACCTAAAAGTTCACTTTATTCTTCCAATTTTAACTTAGATTTAAACATTTTCATTGGTCCCTAAAGCATCATGGACTTTAGGTATTGTGCCTGCTGGGTCCGGATGTTGGTCCTGAAATCAAGGCCAGCAGATGCTGGGAGTGCTTACAACACAGTCCATGTTTGCTTCCTCCTTTCCTTTCTCTGGGTTTCAGTTTCAACCTCTGTGAAAAGAGGCAGGTAGCAGGAAAAGTCCTGCTGTGATGCTCTAGCCTGTTTCCTTCTGTTCTAGACAGTTTTATTCCTTATCAGTGAGCACTTATTTTCCATTAAGAATTCATGGATATTTTACAACAAAATATCTATGTAGAGTTAAATAGACATAAATTAAAGAAAAATACATAAATACCCAGAAAACTTCAGCTCAGTTATGGTGATTAAACTCTGTTTTCTTGGAGCTTCCTTGCAGCCAAAGCAAAGAGGGCAACTTGTTAAATTGCAGAATTCTTTTTGTCTGGGAAAGGAAACAGACCAGCCAGCTTATGTGCTAGGATGGTTTTTATCTGGATGCTAAATCTTTATGAGGCCTGGAAGGAAGTTTCTTCAAATGAAGAGAGTTTATTATTTTTATAATGTTAATATAGTCACTGAACAGAACAAAACAAAACATTAGGCCTTGTTTTCACAAATAACTTTGCTAATATTCTTTGAGAAAAGCCATGGGCAAGTAAAAGTGACAGTGAATACCCCTGTGTCCTAGTTTATGTAGGGCTCTCAGTCCCTCTATACTTCACCCTCTCAGCCCTCAGACATTTTACAGAGGGAGCAATGGAGGGTTGGAGGAGCAAAGTCACCCGTAGGACCTGACATCAGGCTCTCTGGCCAGCAGCCTTTTTGTACACTTCAAGGTTCAGTCGGTTACCAGGGGCTGATGTGGTCCCCTCCTCAAGGGAGTGTGAAGCCTAGTGGATCCTGGGGGGTCTTAAAAGAAAAGGGCACACTGATACATGAGGCCTGGGGTGGGGCATCAGAGGAGCCCTGTGGGGAAGTGGAAGAAGGTGTCCCAGGAGAGGCTGGGGGTAGATGCTGAGGCCTAGCCAGGGGTGGTGACGAAGGAGGGCAGCTGCTGCCTGCCAGGTTACTTAGTTCCAAGATAGAGAAAATGACTCAGGCTGCCATCAGCCCCTCATTCCCATTCCAGGGCTTATTGGCAGGCCCTTGGGACCTCAGGCTGGGTCTAAGGGAGGAAGACTGGATTGTGCAGGCAGGGACCGGGGGTGGCGGGGGAGTGCTAAGAGCAGAGAGCCTGCACCTGCCTCTCCAGGGCTAGGGCTGCTGGCTATGCAGACCCCAGGTGGGCTGCCCATGTGGGCCTGGGCAGCCACAGCAGGGTGTCCCATCAGCCAGGCCTCCTGTCCTGGGTCTGCTGGCTTGGCTTTCCTTGTGGGAGATGTAAGTCTTTCTCTGTGGCACCTTCCGGCCCCACTTGGAGGGATGCAGGCTGTGCAGTTGTCAGCTATGGCAGTGACTGGGTCTCAGAGAATGGAGTGGGCCAGTGGGTGGAGGGGAGAGCCTGTGACATGCAGGGCCCAGCGGAGCCTGAGCTGGCACCCTGCCGTGCCTGGCTTCACAGAGCATGTGTGTGGGTGGGTGCTTCTGTGTGCATGGCAGCTTGGGGAGGAAGCAGTGGACTGGTCTGGGCTGTGCCAAGTAAGGAGTGGCCAGCAGAGGTCCCCAGGGGAAAAAGGATGGCAGGTCTGGGGTTCCTAAGAGAGGAGGGGGGCATCACCCTCCAGGTGGGTGTGAGCACAGGGACTGGAGGTAGGGGGGTACTTCAGGGAGCCCTAGGGACATCAGTGGTCACAGAGGCAGTGAAAGATAGGGGAAGCCAGTAAAGAGGTTGGGTGGCCGGGGAGGGCAGGGGGTGGTCGAGGTAGGGTCTGGGAGGATTTTGAAGCAGAGAGAGCCTTGGGCTTTATTGGAGTCTGGATTAAAGGGCAGAAGGAGAGAAGGAAGTTAGGGGCAAGATGTCTGCATAGTGACCAGGGCAGAGGAGGGTGGGTGCAGGCTGGAGCCTTGACCCAGAGCTGACCTATACTGTGCAGGTGCACGTGCCTGGACACATGCGCTTGGGAGGGTGAGGTGGCCCCTTGGCAGCAGGCAGCTCCGTATTGCTCAGCAGCCTGCACTGGGCAAGCAGCTGAGCTGGAGAAGGTGGTGAGGGGTGTCCAAGCCGGGCAGGGAGAGAGGCTGGCCAGAGAGGCCCAGTGGGTGGGTAGACAGGAGGCTGGTGGGCAGGCTGCCTGGAAGAGGAGGCAGCTGCTCAGAGTGATCACATGGCAGGAATTCCTGGAGCATTTGTCATCTCACACTGCGAGACAGGCACTATTCCCTCTTTTGGGGGGCCCAGAGATGTTAAGTCACTTATCTATGGGCACCGAGCTGGTGGTGTAGCTCAAACTGGTCCCTGCATTCTGACCTCCCAGCAGGATGTGAACCTCAAAGGAGGTGGTGAGGTAGGTAGCGGATGGAGGATCTGGGGAAGAGGGCTGGTCTAGGAAGTCACTCAGGATGTGGTTGGCCCTGGACGAGGAAGAAGCCTGGACTCGGAGCTGAGGTGCCCCAGGGGGCGGGTCTGCAGGGCTGGTGAGGAATGGAGGGACTTCTGTGGGTGCTGTAGACACCTGACACGAGGAGGCAGGAGCACTGGGAAGCCCCGGGCGCAGCAGGGGAGCAAGCTGGAGCACCTTGCCTTCCCAGCGGCCTATGGAGCACACAAGGAAGGGATAGTTTTGGTCGCCCACTCCCAGGGGCCTCTGGAAATTCACGTGCACCCCAGCCCAGCGTCTCCTTAGAAAGATGGAAGGCCGTGCCAGGGTGCCTCCTCCTCCTGGGGTGGAGAGTGTCACCATGAGTCCTGTACTGCAGCCCGGGGTGTCTTCTGAGGGTGGCGAGGGTGTGTGTTCTTCATTCTCTGTGCATGCGCATTCAGCCATCACCAGACACCTGCTGTGCGTCCTGACTGCACTGAGGGCTGGCCCCATGGCGAGGAATCCTGCTGCAGAGATGCCCAGAGTGCAGATGGGGAGACACGCTCGTGACCCAAGCCAAACAGCCAGGGGTTGGGTCCACTGGAGGAGAAGGAACAGGTGCCTAGGGTGTGGAGCCCCGGGTGGGAGCCTGCAGGAGGGAAGTGAGGTGAGAGTTAGCCATGGGCAGGTACCCTGGGAGAGGGAGCAGCCAGAGAAAAGGCCAGGAGGCAAGGAGAGCGTGTGCCCAGAGGTGAGCGCTGGAGTCGGGCTGGAGCAGCGGGCAGCCGCAGTGGAAGCTCTTGTCAGCCCGAGGCTCAAAGTAGGTGGGAACGGGAGGATGAGGCGCATGGTAACATAGAGGCATGTAAGTCCTGTGCTTCGGGAGTGCCAGCGCAGTCGGCGTCCTGCCAGGGCATTCCCTAAAGTCTGTGCCCCACTCTTGTTAACTAACAGGTAATTTAATCGTGGAGGCCTTTCCAAGAACATGGTTCATGTCTTCGGGTGCCCTTTGCCAGAGTTTAATAACCCCTTCTCTACAGATTTATGTAGGCTGCTGGAAAGCATGGGCTGGTGAACAGGTCTCCAGCTTGGCCCCAGAATCCTCTGTATGGGGCCAAGGTGTCCAGTGAGGCCCCAGACAAGATGGCAGGTCCAGACAGGCTGCCTGCTCTGCCCTGGAGCCATGGCACCCATTGCTGAGAGGGGCCCTGTGAAGGAGCCTGAGCTTTGATGGGAAGGCCATCTCCCTCCAGTGGGCCTGTGGCCAACCCTGGATGGGCTCTGCCCTGTTCCCTGAGTGTTTCCCATCTTCCCATCTAGACTGCTCAGTCAGGCCGGGTTCTCCTTGTCCCTTGTTAATAGCACGGCTGGAACCATGTGGCTTGGACACAAAGGCCAAGTGGGGCTATTTTCCTTGCCAATCTTGGGGACCAGTGATACCAGAACATCATTTGTGCTTCAGTCAGATGGGGCCCATGCTGTGTGACTTTGCACAACTTATTCTACCTTTCTGAAGCTTCCATTCCTCATTTGTCATTATGGTGTTCAGGTGGGTGTCCCAGAAGCAGATCCTGGGAAGAGGGTTCACGTCCCAGTGGCTTCACAGAGGACTGTGAGGAAGCAGTGATGTCTATCCTCCAGGGTGGGGAGGTGTTCATTCATTTCTTCAGCAGCTATTTATTGATAAATGGTGAAGTGCCAGGCAATGTGTGAAGTTCCAGGGACAGGGCTAAAGGGGACCTGTGAGGAAGGCAGCAGGTGGGGCGGTGGCCAAGGAAGCTGACCAAAGTCTTTTTGACACCTAGGGAACCTGAGCCTCCACGAGGCTGACAGCAGGGGAGGGTGGTTGATGTCCCATCCCAACCCGCAGAGCTTGATCTGGAGACCTGGAGCAGGCCAAGGCAGGTGGGTGGGAGCAGCCGGGGTCTCTGCCCAGACCAGCTGGCCAGGTGGTTATCGTTGCCTTGACATTTGTGTGACAATTTGATGGCCTGGAATCAAGCAAAATTATTCCCTGAGTCTCTGTTTGTCACTTCTAAAAGAGCCTCTTAGGTGCCAAGCTTGTCCAGTGGCCTGGGAACCTGTGATCCCCCGTCTTAGCCTGAGCTCTTCCAAGGAATGTGGTCACAGTAACTCAGTTTGGTTTCTAGGAAAGTCAGGGCCCTCCTCCCCTGAGGAGCTTTGACACTGGCACCTTGCTGGTGTTGGAGTGCATCTCAGGGCCTGCGTTTGCCTGCGCTTTTGTGCAACTGGGTGCTCAGGCTTGTGTGTGTGTGTGTTTGTGCGTGTGTCTGTGCATATGTGGGCCCGCATGTTAGTAACCGTGCATGTTATTGTATGGTTGGATGTGTCCCATGGGCTAAGGTGTGTGCACTCCTGTGAGCGTGGTGGTGAGTGACTGTGTGTTCAGGTTTATGTCAGCACATCTCTGCATGTATCTACACAGCATACATCTGGAACAAGGGTTCTGTAAGCCTGGGGAAGGCACCATCCTCCAGGGCAGTGTGGTCAGAGGATGCCACTAAGGTCAGGAGGGATCAGGGGCAGCAAAGAGGCCTGGAGGGCCCCCCTGTTCACCATCCTTCCCCCGTTCTTGGGGCTCAGAGGGAGGAAGCTGTTGAGACAAGTTTCATCTCAGCACTAGGAAAGACCTTGTAACAGGCAGGAACTTCCCCAGGAGGGGAGGGGAGGTTTCCATCCCCAGGTGCGAGAGCAGAGACTGACCTGCCACTTGGCAACTGAGCTCAGCAAACATTCTCTGAAGCCCTTCATTTATCCCAGGCCCTGTAGTGGGCTCTGGGACGCAGGCTTCCAGCCCTCAGGAAAGATCCTGAGATGATGATGGGAACTCTGGTGACTTCTTCCCAGGGAAGAACCATAAGAGCTGAAGAGAGAGCCCCTCGTGTGCCCCTCATGGGTGTCAGCATGCTAGCACAGTTGAACCAGGCGCCATGTTAGGATGAGGGGCTACAGCCAGGTGCTAAAGCAGCTTGTCTGGTGTCACCCCCACCCCCACCCTTACCCACACTGTTGGAGTCCGCACCCTGGTCGGGCGGGTGCGGCTGTTGGTCCTTCTTTCTTGCCCCAACTGCAAGCAGTGGGGCCAGTTGGCCACTGGAAAAAGCTTCTGTCCCCAGAGCTCATGTGTCTAAGAGGTACGTGTGCCATCCTGCCTGCCTGCACTCAGCATCAGGCTGCTGGGTTATTCATCACCAAGTCAGGAGGCTGCTGGGGTGCCTGCTGAGGACATTAATATGTCAGGAATGTAAATGGCTCCTGACCGCATTGGTTGTTGGCCATAGTGCCTCCTGATGCAGCTACTCCCATAAGAAGGCCAGAGTCACCCCACTGCAGCCCACAGGGACCTGGGGACACAGGTGGAGAGGGCAGCTGGTGTCATGGAAGGAACACTGAGTCCAATGGAAGGGGTGGCCTCAGCCCTTCCCTGCCACAGAGTATGCTGATTATTAACAGTAATACTAAAATAGCAGATTGTTGTTGTTGTTGTTAGGTGCCATCCAGTTGATACCCGACTCATAGTGACCCTGTGTACAACAGGTGAAACACTATTGTCAGTGCTTCTCTGCTGTTCATAGGGTTTTCAATGGCAGATTGATTTTTGGGAGTGGGTTGCCAGGTCCATCTCCTAAGCCTATTGCACCTGGTATTCCCAGGTGGTCTCCTATCCAAGTACTAACCAGGCCCAACCCTGCTTAGCTTCAGAGATCTGATGGATTGGATGCAACAGGGCTATGGCTGCAGGCAGAAAATAGCAGATAGTCGGTGTTAATTCATGTGAGACCCTGGGCTAGGTTAGGATTGGTTCCCAACACCCATAAAGAGGTGTCACTGTCCCCATTTTACAGATGAAGAAGTGGAAGAATAGGTAAGGGCAGAGACTTGCTAAAGTCACACTTCAAGAACTGGAGACACCAGGATTTGAAACGGTACTGTTAGCCTCAGAGCATTACTCATGTTAAAGTTTTTACTATATCACGTTTGATATATTCAAAAGAATGCATGCAAATATGTATAAGTAATAAAGCGTAAAAAAGTGAACATCTGTGAATTCCTGGAACCACTATCCATTTTTCCATTTAGCATTCTCTGCTTTTCTTACCATGGTTTCACACATACATATCCTTGAACAATGTATTGTTTAGTTTTGGTTCATTTAAAGCTTTATAAAAACATAGTGTACTGTATGTGATCTCTGCAGGTTTTTTTCACTTAATGTTATGTTTTTAAGATTTTATCCATCTCATTGTGTGTAGCTATAATTCACTTATTTTCACTACTATGAAATATTACATTGTGTGAATAATCAAAGCTTTTATCATACTCTTGTTGATAGACATTTGGGGCGTTCATTTTTTTGCTAGTACAGACTTTGCTGCTGTGCACATCCCCTAGAATATGTGCCTAGAAATGAAATTGGCTTGGTTAGAAAATATAAGGGAGTGCCAAATTGTTTTCAAAAGTGGTTTACTAATGTACACTCCCACCTACAGTGTACAGAAGTCTGTTGTTCCACTTCCTCAAAAATATTGTTGCATAACTTTGTGGTCTAGCAGGTGTGAAATAGCATTTTGTGGTCTTAATTTTCATTGAGGTGATTCCTGATGAAGTTGAGCACATTTTCTTAGTTTATAGGCCATTCATGTTTCCTTTTATGAGAAAGGCCTTTTATGTCCTTTGCCCATTTCTCTACCAGTTGTTTGTCTTTTTCTTGTTGATTTATGTGAATTCTTGATACCTTCTGCCAGTGTGTGACTTATATTTTCACTTTCTTATTGATATTTTACCTAAATAGAAGCTCTTCATTTTAATGAGTTGAATTTATCAACTTTTCCTTTATGGTTTGTATTTTTGTATTTGTTCCAAAAACTCATTCTTGCAATCTATCTTGATGTCATAAATAAATCCTCTTGTATCACCATGAGAAAAATTATTTTTAAATTTTACTCTTACATTTGAGTTTTTAACATGGTGAAGGCAGGGATCTAATTTAATTACCGTGGTTTTATAGTAAGTTTTTGCTAGTGTATGTGTAGATATGCCTTCTCCAAGTACTTTCAGTCTGTGGCTTGTCTTCTTATTCTTTTGACAATGGCTTTTGTGGACAAGTTTTTAATTTTAATGAAGTCCAGCTTATGAAATACTTCTTTCGTGGATCATATCTTTGGTGTTGTATCTTAAGAAGTTATCACCAAAACCAAGATCACTGAGATTTTCTCATGTGTTATCTTCTAGGAGTTTTATAGTGGAGTTTTGTGCTTTACATTTAGGTCTTTGATCCATTTTGAGTTAATTTTTGTGGGGTATATAAAGTCTCTGTCTAGATACATGTTATGCATCTTGATATTTTGTTTTTCAGCATCATTTGTTGAAAAGATTAACTTTTCTCCATTGTATTACATCTACTCCTTTGTCAAAGATCAGGAGATTGTATTGATGTGGGTCTCTTAGTGGATTCTTTATCCTAATCCACTGATCTATTTATCTATTCTTTGGACAATTCCAAACTGTTTTGATTATTATAGCCTTATAATAAGTCTTGAGGTTGAATAGTGTCCATCCTCTATGTTGTCCTTCTATATTGTGCTGGCTATTCTGGATTTTTTGCCTTTTATATAAACTTTAGAAATAGTTTGTCAATATCCACAAAGTAACTTGCTGGAATTTTTATCAGAATTGAATTGAATGTATAGGTCAAGTTGAGATGAACTGACATCTTGACCATATCGAGTCTTCCTATCCATAAACATGGAATATCTCTCCATTTATTTAGTTCTTCTTTGATTTATCAGCTTTGTAGCTCTCGTTACATAGATCTTGTGTGTAAAGGTGCCCCCTCTGACTTAAACCCTTAACAAAGTTGAAAAGTTGCAAGTTGAACCATCATAAATCCAGATGCTCTTTGCCTTACAGTAAAGTTATACCCAACTCATGGTGAAGTCAAGAAATCATAAGTTCAACCATCTTAAGTTGGTTAGTTCCAGTAGTTTGTCAATTCTTTTGGATTTTCCACTTATACTTTTATGTCATCTGTGACTGGCTTTTCATGTCATCTGTGACTTTTCATTTTTTCCTTCCTGATCTGTATACTTTTTATTTCCTTTTCTTGTTGCATCAACCAGGACTTCCAGTATAATGTAAAAAAGGACTGATGAGAGGGGACTTACTTTCTTTGGTGAAGGCATTCCTTTTTGTTCCTAATTTGCAAAGAATGTTAGAATATTTAAAAGCTGAATTTATCAAATGCTCTTTCTAAATGTTATCATATACATAGTTTACTTCAATTTGCAAATTGGTGAGTTCAATTTCAGACTCCTCTCATGTTAAATCCCTCTTGGGAGCCACCCAACTTGGTTGTGATGTGTTATCTTTTGTATACATTACTCAAATCAAGATTTTGGCATCTTTATTCATGAGTGGTATTTGTTTATAGCTCTCTTTTCTCATATTTTTCTCACCTGATTTTGGTATCAGAGTTTTACTGGCCTCATAGAATGAGTCAAGGAGTATCCCTTTTTTCTTTTTTTTCCTTAAAGAGTTAATGTAAGATTCGAATGATATGTCCTTTGAACATTTGGTAAAACTTGCCTATAAAGCTGAATCTGATGTTATCTTTGTGGGAAGATTTTAAACTACTGTTCCTATTACTTTAATTGGCATGGAACTATTAAGGCTTTCTATGTCTTCTGAAGTTAGCCCCCACCCCTAGGAATTTGTTCATTTCATATATGTTTTCAAATTTATTGCCATAAATCAGTCACAGTATATTGTCTTATTATTCTTTAAATCTCTGCTGGATCTGTAATTATGTTTCCCTTTTTATTCCTAATATTATTATTTTTTGTGCCTTCTCTCTTTTTTTCTTATTTATTTCACCAGAGGTTTGTCTCTTTTCCTAGTCTTTTCAAGAACAAATTCCTGGCTTTGTTGGTTCTTTCTATTGTATCTTTTTTTTACTACATTAATTTCTGCTTTTATCTTTATTGTCTTCTTCCTTTTACAGTTTTAGTTTATTTTGCTGTTCCAGTTCTAATTTCTGTAATAGGTCTCCTAGCACATTAATTTTTAGCCTTTCTTTTTTTTTTTTTTCTAGTATAGTCACTTGCAAAATAAATTTCCTTTCTAGTGATCCTTTTAGTGCATCTCAGAACTGTTGGTATTTAGTGTTGGTAGTATTACTCAGTTCTAAAGGACTATTGTAAGTATCTATTATGATGGTTTGGTTAACACAGCAAGTCTCTAATTTTCCAAACATAGGGACATTTTTCCCCTTTTTTATTGGCTTCATATTTAATTTCACTGTAAATTGGTGAACATCATTTATATGATAAAAACCTTTAGACCTAATATATGGCAGGTTTTTTGTAAATGTTCCAAGTATGCTTGAAAAAATGTATATAATTCTGTTTTTAATAGATTAGAAGTCTTATCCAGATTTTCTGTAGCTTTATTAATTTTTCTTTGTTTAACCTATTAAGAGTTGAGAGAAAAGCCTTGAAATCTCCCACAGACATTGTAGGCTTTGCATTTCTATCCATATTATTAGGCTTAATTGCAATATCATTAAGTTTCTAGAAACTTAAAACTTCTATCAGATTAACCTATTGCTAGTAATTTTTTTTGCCATTGAAAACCATATGAACAGCACAGAAGCACTGACAATAGTGTTTCTCCTGTTGTACAGAGGGTCGCTATGAGTCAGATACCAACTCGACGGCACCTAAAAACAACAACAACAACAACAACAGTAATTTTTTGGTTTAAATTCTAATTTGTTTAATATTAATATGGCCATGCTAGCTTTGTTTCGGTTGGATAGTATTTAAATGATCTATCTTCTTTAATTTTTAACTTTTGCATGGTCTTATGTTTTAGGTATATTTATTATAACTACCGAATGGGGGAGTTGGTTTGTTTTGTTATTTCTTTACTTCCTCCTGACTTGCTGTCTTTCATTAGGGTTTAGTCCATTTTCAGTTACTGTGGTTGCTAATGAACATGTTTCTTTCTACTTCTGTTTTCTCTGTACTTCCTTGTGTGTGTCAAGGGTGTTGCTTTTTGATCAAGAAGGATTTTTTCCCCCGATTTTCCCGTCTTTTGATTTGAGGTCATACACTCTGATTCTTTTCTCTTTGTGATTAGCTTTGAATTTTTATCAGCCATTCTTAACCTTGCAGAGCCTCTCCAACCATACAAGAACCCATGGGGCGCTGTCTCTAATCCTTTCACCCATGCTTACATGCTGTGTTTGTGTGGTGTTTTAATCTTGGCATTTTTTAACTCCACATGTTAAAGAGCATTATTGTTTTGTAAAATGTGTGTTTAGTTCCACAACATGTTCATAAATTTACTTGTACGTCATTAGTTCTTCCCTGTTTTGTACCTTCCTCCTGGGATCATCTTCCCTCCTCCTCAAGTTCATCCCTTAGGTGTTCCTTGAGTAAGGCACTCTTCCACCCTCCTTTGGAAAGATGTTTTTTGGGCTGCCCATTTGTAGGTTGCAATCATTTTCTCTCAGCACTTGGAAAATCCTATCCCATTGCATCAAGCTTTCATTCTGTTACAGAGAGATGGTCTAATTGTCATTCTCGGTGGGTCCTTATGAGTGTTGCTTTGAAGAGCTTCTACTTCTTTGGTGGAATTTCTCTACTCTGTGAGTAGGTACGGGTTTCTTTTCTTTTTCTCCCACTTGGCAGCTCTGAAAGATTCTTAGCCCTTATCTCTTCAGCCACTTCTTTTCCACACTTTCTTCTTCCTTTTTGAGGCTTCGATTGCAAATATATTATGTCTTCTCATTCTCTCTCAGATTCTAGCTACTTGACCCTCTGATCTGAATTCTACAAAATTTCTTCAGCATTTTCTTCCAGTTCAGTGGCATCTAATCTTCTAGTTGAGTAATTTCCGTCAAAACTTTAAAATATGTTTAAATGAAAAAAGTTATTTAACAGTTTTATTTTTAATTTCTAGAAATTCTGCTTGGTCCTTTTCCTGACTCACTCGTTGTTTTTGATAGTCTCTGGTTACTTGCTCATTTTTTGTGATTCTGTCCTTTTCAACATTTCACCCATGTTTGTTTACATTCTGAGTCTCATAACTTGACATCCATGGGAGGGACCTAGCTTTGTAGCTCATTGTCTCTTCACGTTCCGTGTCTGTTTGCCTTCTCATGTGTTTGGTAATCTTTCTTTAAGTGGAAGATGCTTTAATTGGTCTTTGTCTCTGGACACATGGAGGCCTGGATTACATGTGCTTTCTTCTTGGTAAGGCATAGTTGTCCCTCTGTAGCCATAAGGCATTGGTGCCAGGACCTCCCACAAATACCCAAATCAGTGCATGCTCAAGTCCCTTATGTAAAATGATACAGTATTTGCATATAATCAATGCATATCCTTTTGTATACTTAAAATCATCTCTGGATTCCTTATACTATCTAATACAGTGTAAATGCTGTGTAAATAGTTGTTTTACTGTTCTGTTTATGGAATAATGACTAGAAAAGTCTGTACATGTTTAGTGAAGATGCAGGGGTTTGAGGGGGTGTATTTCGACCCTTCTCTGAGTGAATCCACAGCTGCAGAGCTCATTAAGTATAGAGGCCAACTATACTCTTCTGCCAGAAGTTGGGCAGAGCCCAGCACCAGGTCACCCCAGAGCCTGGCCAGATCCCCAGGCTCAGGCTGAGGTAAAGGTCCAACCCTCACACCAGTCTGTAGCCTGGTGTTCTCCCATGTCCACAGGAAGTCTGCCCCTTGCAGCATCGCTTTAGCTCCCAGCTTTTTGGTTTGTTTCTCCCCAGCCTCTCAGATCTTCCTCACATCTTACCACCCAAGCAGCACAACAGAAACCCCGTTCCCACCTGATCTGGTACTGTTGCAGCAGACTGGTCTAGCAGGCAGACTTCAGCCCCTGGTCTGTAAAATGGCCACCAATAACGGAAACAACCCTGGGACTTGCTATAAGGATCACAGAAGATAGCATGTGGCCAAGCACCGTGGAAGTGTTATTTTAGGAATAACTACCATATGCTGATGTTTTACAGTGCTGAGTGCTTCACATGCATCATTGCACTGAATCCTCCCACAGATCTGGTCTGTCATCACCTCTGCTTCATAGTAAGGACATCAGGGTTCCTGTGGGTAAGGTCTGTCTTCCTCACTGGTGTCGCAAGTGTTGCTGTTGGAGGAGGCGGAGGAGGAGATGGATGTCCTTACAGTGTCCTGGGCCTCAGTGGGTGCCTGCCTGCTGTTTGGGGGCAGTGCAGTACGGTGGGGAGTGCTGGCTGGAACTCAGAGGACGGCTAGGGCTGGGGCTCTCCAGTCTTGCTGGGGGATGTTGAGCCAGCTCAGTTTGTGATCTGGGGTTCCAGCCTATGGGTATCTTAAGAGCAAATGAGTGGTCTTGGGGTACAGGACTATTTGTGGACATCATAAGCCACCATGAGGGTGTAGTCCCTATTGTTTCACTGGTAAGGCTGCCCTTCTCTGATGTCCCCTGGTTCCACTGTGTCTTCCCTCAGTGCAGGAGAACTCTGGGTATCTATTCTAGTTTATCTTTCAGCCCCTTGAAGGCAGGCCCCGACTCTGACCTTTTCCTTGACCCTTTGGCACCTGTGCGTTTTCAGCAGGTGATGGTGAAAGGGATCGTGCTGGGCCTGTCCCACTGCCTCGCACAAAACTCTCACCCCGGCATCCTCGTAGAACAGAACTGTACGGCCTCTGGTCATCTCCAAGAGGTACCTGCCTTCCCTCAGTGCTGCGTTCCGGCGTCTCTGCCAGTTCAAATGCTGCCGTGTTGCCCTTGTGACCACATTTGGACTTATCCTTCTTAGCGGATAGATTTTTGGTTGGGTGAAGGTGGTCTCTGTACCCCATCTGCCCCCAGGTTCTCTTTTCATGTGTGATGTGGGAAAAGGCCTTGAAACGAGGCCACCCTGGGTTCAATCTGTGCCCTCACCACATGCTGTCTGTTTGGACAGACGGCATGACCTCTGTGAGCCTCGGTCTTCCTACAGTGCAGTAGGGATGAGGAGGCGAGTCTTTGGGGGTACAGAGAGAAGTCCAGGGTGAGGGGATCCCCTCCAGTCTCTCTGCACCCCCCTTTCCTGCCTGCTGGCATGATTCCTCCCAACCAGAGCACCCTGGCTCCCCAGACCTAAGCTCCTTTGGCGTCACACCATGGGATGGCTCTCCATGGGGACTGCTGGGCCCACTGACTTGGTCAGCCTCTGCCAAGTCTGCCCAAGCATGCCCCTCGCCCAGGCTCATTGCTTTAGTGTTTGCCTGACTGGGAGGCAGCTGCCAGCCCACTGTTTACCTTGGGAGCGTGGTCTCCTCTCTGGCAGTGTTTCCAGCCACAAAGCGAGGGCAGATTTATGGACTGGGTTATACAGAAATTATTTAAAGTCTTGGTCAGCCAACAATAATGTAAAGACACACAGTGCTTGTTTGGAAAAAGATTGCAGTGCGGTTCCTACACTCCGGTCTGATTTACAGTGTAGGCTGAGGATCCAATTAGCAGGCCCAGCGGTCTGTGAGCTGAAACTCAGCGCCTTCCAGGATTATGCAGACTTTCCAGGTCTAGGCTACGATGAAATTATAGCTGGAGGCTTGTAAAGTCCCACACTGCTTATAAATGCACTATAGTCTTAACTGCCCTGCTGCTCAGCTTACCTGCGAGGCTCAAGACCCCCTTGGCCTGGCTGCTTGTTAGAGCACCTAGGAGATTATTGCAAAGAGGGACCTGGTTTTCAGCCTATTCCCTCCTACTTACTGTGTGACCTTGTGCAAGTAGTCTAGCCTCACTGAGCCTAATTTCCTCATCTGTGACTTGGCTAGTGGAGCAGAATGGGCCTTGGGAAGAGTGAGAGATACTCAGCCTTGTGGGTAGCAAACAAACTGGGTGGTGGCTGTAGAAAACCCATCACTGTGCCTGGCACACACTGGTTGCTCAGTGATGGAATGTACATTAGAGATCCTGAAAGGAGCAAATGTCCAATATGAAGCTGGCCTCTTCTCTAGTGCCCCAGCTGGCTGCCTGACAGGGGCCAGGATGGGATGACATGGCAGGTTCCAGGCAGGGGCTGTAAAGTGTAGAATATTGCCCATGGTGCTTCAGGCAGCGGAGCCCGGGGTCCTGGGGTCTGGGTGGTACTCACACCCTGGAGTCAGCCTGAGGACTCATCACCACCACCATCCACTGCTTCTGAGGAGTCCACTGAGCAGGTCATGGTTGAGACCTTCTTAAAGCACCTACTAGATGCCTGGCCACCCAACGCTGAGGACAGTGGTGAACACAGCTCTCAGCAGACATTTGCTGAAGGCCTGGTGGAGCTGTTTTGCTGATGTGCCTTTAGGGGTACCAGACAAGTTCTGATCCTACCTCCAGTCTTACCCCTCCCCCCCACCAGAGCTCCTTCCCTCAAGGGAAGGTGTGAAGGGCTAACGTGGCCTTAGAGGAAGACAGGTGTCCACTTAGAGTGCAAACCAAGTTTCTCCAGGTCAGAACTATCTGTGAGCAGGGAGTAGGCACATCCTTATGACTTCAAACTGGGATGGGGCCTGGGAGGGATCGCCACCAGTCAGGAGCAGTCTTGGCAACTCTAGGGTCCTTCTCCTCCCCAGGGGCTGGGACGGAGATAAGTCAGAGCCAGTCACTGCCTTTTGGACTGGGCACAGCTGACTTTTCTTCATCTGGCTTTTAGTAGGTAAAATAAGTGAGGTAAGGGAAGAAAAGGAAATTGCATTTACTTCTTCTTGATTTGGCATAATTATTGCAGCTGATATCTGAATGTTGGAGATATTTGGAAGGCTTCTTTCTCTAGTCAGGTGATATCTAGCAGGACTGAGAACTTCCTAGCTTGCGGTCCGATTCTTTTCTGTATCTGCATCAGGCGAGGTCCCTGCCCACAGGAAATCCAGCCGGACGTTCTTCGTATTCCTCTGTGTGCTGTATTGCCAGGAACACACCTGTGTGCTGTTGTGCCTCCCGAGCTTGGACTCTGGGGCACATTGCTTGCACATTGCGTGCATTTGACAGCCCGTCCTTGCAGCCCGACAAGCAATGCCCGCTGCAGGGCCTGGTGCTGCCAGCCCCTGGCCCCATCCCTCATCCTCCAGAGCCTGGTTCCTGATCTCATTAGCAGCTCCGTCCTGCTTTGATTTGAGGCTCTCCTAATGATGCCTGATTGACAGTAACTGGAGTCAGCCGTAAGCTCATGCAGAAGGGAAGATTATTTATGTCTTCTCTGCTGTTCTGTTAACAATGACTTCAGAGGGGCATATGGAATGGATAAGAGGCTATTTGGAAATCAGAACTTTTCAAGAGACTGGAAACAACTGGACAGAAACCATTTAGGTACTATAATGGGCTTCATTTAAAAAAGACACATATTTACGTAGTCTGTCTGATTTTACAGGAAGTGAATTAGGAGAGGTATTCAGAAAGGTAATTGGGGCAACAAGATATTTCATGGTAGCTGCTCAGCAGCATTGTGTGCCTGCAGGATCTGCTCCTTGTATTTGTTTTAAGGTCTACCTGGTGGAGCCTGAGGGCCAGGTCCTTCCCCAGGCACTTGGGCCTTCACTCTATTCCCCCAGAACTCCTAGAGATTTTCTGGACTCTCTCCCTATTTCCTTACATCTAACGAGTCACAAGGGCTGAGGATCTAGCCTCCTGAACCTTTCTGAAGTTTGGCTAAGTCTGATCCCAGTTGCTGTGACCTTCTACCTGGGTGAGCATGGATGGGCAGGTTGTATAATACTCTGTGCCTCAGTTTTTCCATCTATAAAGTGGGGATTGTGAAATAACCTCTACCACTGGTGCTCTCCTGGCAACTTGATGATATGATGTACAGGATGTTGAGCCGGTAAGCCACATGGGATCACCCTGTGGATTAGGGAGGTGAGAGGGTCTTTGGTGGCACACATATACCTTGCTGAGCTCCAGGCGGCTGTTGTGGAAGGTAGGGAGACTGGCCAAGAGACCGGGATACACGTGGTCTGGGGTTGGCCTCTCCGCCCCAGGCTCGGAGGAAACTCTCCTTGTGGCTGAGTGCGGTTTCCCCAGTGCAGGTTTCGGGTTGAGGATCTGCAGCCCATCTGACAGGGGCGTCTGTTTCCCAGGACTCCTGAGGCCCAATGATAAGATCCCAGCTATGGGGGCAGGCAGGGCAGTGCTTGCTCCTCACCCACCCTGGTGGTGAGCATGCACAGCCTCTTTGTCCTCAGTGCTGTGGCCAGAGAAGCCTTTCCAAAGCTCGTGCTGATAGGCCATGTCTCATTCAACAGCCTGGGAGCAGAAACATGGTCTGGGCTAGAGGGTTTGTAGGAGCAAAGCACCCTGAGACCCTCCCAGGCAGCCTGCAGAGCAGTGCCGTGGTCACCCAAGGGGAGGTGGCCACTCTTAAGATCTGAGTGTCCATTTCTGGAATGTTCCAGCCCTCAGGTCCCTGAGCCCTGGGAACCCTCCCCATGGGCAGCACCAATTCTGCCTAAAGAGAGAGTTCCAGGCCCCTAGGAAGTGTCCAGGCTGTTTCAGATACTTGTGCATGCACTGCCCAGCTTGTGAGGCCTTTTGCACCCTGCACCCTGCACCAGAGAATGCTGCCTTCTGCCCCAAAGGCCTGATGAGAGCTTGGGATCAGGGTGTCCTTCAGAGTGGTCTCTGCAGGACCAGAAGTCATGCAAAGTGAGGCAGCCCTCCTGTGGCCCTCACAGGTACCTCCAGCTTCTCAGACCTGGCAGGCGGGGCTGATGACAGGTACATGTCAGGCCAAGTTGGTGGGCCTGTGCTGCTGCCTCCCTGATGTGGCCCCTGTCCACATCTTCCCTGCACATCTTCCCAGTGTCCCTGGTACCCACAGGCTCAAATTCAAGTCCAGCTTGATACCAATGAGCTCCTTGACTGGTCCCATGGTGTCAGAGTTAGGTCAAATCCTGGCTCCTCCTTGATTTGCTCTGTGACTATGGGCAAGTCACTTCTCCTCTCCAAGCTTCAGTCTAATTTTATAAGCCAGGCACTGTGTCTGCCCTCAATTGCCTGCCACTGTCGGTTATCCAAAAGCTGCCCTGCAGGGCTGTGGTGAGGTTGGTGGGATCTCCTGGACACCCTGAAGAAAGGACTTGGGTTCAAGCCCTGCTGTGCTTGCGACTCATCAGTTACCTCAGATGGCTGTCCGGCCTCTTTGTTCCTCAGTTTCTTCATTGGTCAAGATGAGGTTTTCACAGCTCCCCTTCCTCCCTTCTTGTTTTGGGGAGGCCCAGATAGGCCGGCCAGTGGGAAAGCTCCACAAAGGCCAGGTCAGGGAGGCAGCGGGCTCCCTGGCCTCTTGGCTGCAGCTTGGCTTTGTCTGTATCATGCAGTGGCCCTGGTAGGCAGCCAGACTTTGGGGAGGCCTAGTGTCCTCCTTTCTGTTCAGGGACCCCCAGGAGGCTCTCGAGGATGGTGGCATTGTCATAGGGATGCTGTCTACCCAGAGCAGGTGGCCAGGCCCTCCCTCTGGCTAGCAAGGTGCCTCTCCAGCCCCACCTGCCTCCCTCACCCACTCTGCCCCAGTCACACAGGCAGCCTTGCTCTGGCTCTTCCCTGCCTCAGGGCCTTTGCAGTGATCATTTCCTTTATCTGAAGTTCTCAGACCTTGGAGCTTAGCTTCTCACCCTTGAACTTTCAGCTTAAACACCACCTCCTCAAGGAGGCCTTCCCTGACCACCACCTCTTCCACTGCTCTGCTCTGCCACACCACAAGGTGGAGAGTTTTCCCTGACGTGACGTGTTTTGCCTGACGTGATCTTCTTTGCTTGGTTGGTGTCTGTGCGGCCCCACTAATGTGTGAGTTGTGAAAGGCATAGGCTCTGTGTGTGTGTGGGGGGGTGTCTTCTTCAATGATGTCTCCAGCAGCTAGAATGATGCAACATTTCATAGAAATATTTCATGGATGATGGATGGGGAGGTGGACAGACAGAGGGACAAATAGGCAAGGCTGCCTCAAATAGGGGCACAAGGTCTGAGCATCTGTGACCCAGGCCTGGGTGGGCCATGGGTGGACTCCTGTCCTGAGAGAGGGTTGGACTCCTGCCCTGTGAGGTCCCTGCACATGTCCCTCCAGCCAGAGCCTGCACTGTCAGAGCTCAGCCTGCCATGGCCCAGGCACATGGAGCTATGAGATGGGGCCATGGGGTCTGAGGAGAAGCTGAAAAGGTTGGTGATCCCACAGCCTGGGCCTTCATCAGCTCTGCTTCCAGGTAAACTCTTGATCTAGTTAGGCCTTGGCTCCAAGCTCAGCCCCTCTGTGCACAAAATGGACACTGCACTTGCCTGGGGTTTGAAGGACCCAGGCCACAGTAGTCTCCCCATGCAGAGGTAGGCAGCCTCTGCCTGCCCAACTCCCATCCAGGCTTGAAGACAAAACAGAAACAAAAGCTCGCAGAGAGCTTGTCTCCTGTGTAGCTGTGGCCCAGGGCCCGAGTAGAGTGGAGGGGCCTGGGGAGCTGCCCGGGAATGAGCGTGATTGGGGGGGGGGGGCGTCTATTAGGCCACGGGAATGTTTGCTTTGCTCCTCCAAGAACTGGCTGTGGTCATGTAAATGGCCCTGGAGGAAATCCAGAGGGTCCCCAAACACATCTGTTGGTTTTTATAAAAAAAGAGAGACAAAGACAACAATCTTTGTGGTCGGCTTAAAAGTATTTTAATCATCAATGGAGAAGGGAAGAATAAACCCTGGAGCAGGCAGGAATGCGAGGGAGGGAAGTTGGTGGGGGCTGCCTGTCCCCAGCCACCTGGGCCTCACGGTGCAGAGCTGGGCCATACGCAGGCTCAGCAGGGGTAGAGTAGGGGCTTGTGTGAGGGTTCACAAGGACTTGCCTGGTTCCACCCCATGGGGACAGGCTTTCCACCCATACAGTTGTCAGCTTGGGGCGTATGGTACAACCAGAGAGCCAGTAGTGGAGAGTCCAGGGGTTCTGACTTTGGGCATGGGCAGGGGCTTGTGAACGGTGTGCATGTGGTTGAATGTATCTGGGTGTATGAGAGATTTTGGGGTGATTAGGAGAGAGGGCATGTGTTTACATGAGTGGACCCGAATGGGTGTGGGGGTGTTTGCGGTGTGTTGGGGGGTGCATGACTACAAAGTAAACATTTGGGGTTGTCATCGGAGTGCATTGGTTGGGAGTTGTCTACTTGAAGGCAGAATGTGGAGTGGGTAAATGTGGGTTTTGGGGGTGGGTTGGAGGTGTTTATGCGGTAAGGTACATGGATGGCAGAGATGTGGTCAGAGGAGGGTGTGACAATGGTGGACCTCAGATATTCATACTTACCCCTTACATGTCTATGCCCACGACATTCCCACACCTCACACCTCACCCAGACACACACCCCAGGCCTAGTGTACTCCCCACAGCACACTCTCAGACACTACAGAGAGAGAGAGAGAGAGAGAGGGAGAGAGAGTGTGTTTGTGTGTGTGGTTGGGCTGGGCAAGCATGCACATGTGTGCTGGAGTAAGTGGTTGAGTGTGAGTTTGTGGCGTGCACTTACGTTTTGTGAGTGAGTGGCTGGCTTGTGCTGTGAGTGAGTGACTGTTAGGGTGCATGTGCACGTGTGTGAGATTCTGTTGCGTGTGCATGCATGTGTGTGTACTGGGTGTGGGAGCGTGAGTTGGTGTTGGTTGTGTGTGTGGTGGGACACCTGGCTGTGTCTGGGGCACGTTGGGTGTGCATTGTGTACGTGGGGGTGAGGACGTCAGTGCAGGCTCACGCTTCAGTGCGAGAGTGAAGCCTCTGGCTGGCCAGGCTGTGGTTCTCAGGTGGGAGCCTGGAGGCCCTACCCTTTCCTCCTCAAACCGAGAACCACACCAGGTATCATGGGAGGCATCTGGGAAGGCTTCCTGAGGCCACCCTGGGCTGAAAATGAGTCCTGGCAAAGGCCTGGCAGAAGGGATGGCGGGGCATCCAGGGAAGGCACTGGGCGTGGAGAGACCTGGAAGGCAGGCTTGGCCTGACCAAGCGAGGTGTGGAGAGAGGCCTGGACCACAGGGCTCGCCATTGGGGATCCCTGACACAGTAAGGCCCACAGCACTACTCATCGGGTCCCCTGAGAAAGGCAGCCCCCGTGTGTGCCTTCATGTTGGGCCCCAGGCCTCTGAGCTACCTGTAGTGGACCAGCTGGCCTGGCAGCTTCATAGTAGCCCAGAGAGGCACCAGGGCAGGAATTATGACCCCAAATCCTATCAGGGACTCCATTTGACTGTGAGGATGGGAGGCCAGAGGGAGAGAGCGTCCTGAGACTCGTGGTCCACAGGAAGCTAGGGAGTCCTCTGTCTGTTTCTCCAAACTCTGAGAGGCCTCCAACCTGGGCACAGAGAGCAGGGTGTGATGGCCTCCACAGGTCCCAAAGCAGTCAGTGCCTTCTAACTTCCCCAGACCCCTCA
Source organism: Pedetes capensis (assembly GCA_007922755.1). Taxonomy (NCBI): domain Eukaryota; kingdom Metazoa; phylum Chordata; class Mammalia; order Rodentia; family Pedetidae; genus Pedetes; species Pedetes capensis. Next base: position 243,571 of record VMDO01000878.1, read on the forward strand.
ATACCACTGAGAGGCAGGCATTTTAAGTGTCTTTGTGTAAGTGTGACATAATCATATGTTAGAAATTTTGCAAACCAGAAGAAGAGCAGATGGTGGAGACTTTGATTTGAGCCCATTTCTGCCTCACAGGCGAGAGTGCTTAGCCCAGTATTTGCACCCAGTGCTCACAGACCATTGCACGGGTTTACAAGTGAGAAGGGTTTGGATGCCAGTCACCTCTCATCTTGGACAAGATGCTTCACCTCCCTGTGTCTCATGCTCCCAGGGGAGTTGTCGAGGGATTATACATAATTAGCATTGTTAAATGTAGCATTGTGGCTATGAAATTTCTGGTGATTCTGTGGCACATCATGACTATCATTTTTTGCAGCAGTATTATAGTCTCATGTAGAATGGGCTGTCATTGCTCAGACTGATCTTTCATTATTCATATTTCATAACAAGAATATTCATTAACTATCATCTTGAAAAAAAAAGTGTCTAGTCTCCAGGTTAGGTGGTCAGGATAGGTCAGAGGGCTGTTTGAGCCTGGCTCGGAGTCTGTTCCATGACCAGCCAGGCCCTGGAGGCAGGGCTCCTCCTGTCCTCAGCCCCTTCCTCCTTGTGCTGCCTGCCTCCAGCCCAGGCCTGCAAGGGTAGGGGTGCTCACTTGCTAATGTGCTAATGGCTCGGCTCCCTTTGGTGCTGAAATCATCCCAAAACATCATCATCTGTGATTTGCAATGATGGTTCCTGAGCCAGAGTCTGAATCCCTTGTGGGAGAACATTCCCTTTCCACCCAATTGGAGCATGCGCTCCTGTCAGGAAACCAATTCCTTCCTGAATAAAATCGAATCCAGATCCCTTGAGGTTGGCAGAGGAGAGAGGAAACCTCATGATGTAGCCTCAGCCTGGTGGCCCTGATGCCTGTCAGGACAGTCATGTCCCTTCTACAGGGTCTCCTGTGACACTGGCTGAGGTCCTCCCTCAAGAGGCGCAGCTCTCCAGTTAGGTGCTTTGGCTCCAGAGTGGGCCGTGATCATCCCTAATGCCCTAGGCTTCCCTCTGCCACACCCCAGATGAGTGACCTGACTGGATCTTGCTCTGTGCCTCTGCTTACTTGTCACATGGGAATGATGACAGCAACAATACCTACCTTGCAGAGTTGTTGTGGAGATTAAAACACTCAATATCTGTAAAGACTTGAGATAGGGCCCAGCACACAGCAAGTGTTCCAGAGATGGTAGCTGCTGTTTCAGCTCAAAATTAACTTGGCCTTTCCAATCATATATGAGAAAGAAATTTTACCCTTATAACTCTTATAACTCAATATTTAAGAAGGGACCATGGTGGCACATGCCTGTAATGCCAGCATTCGGGAGGCAGAGACTGGAAGATTGTGAGTTTGAGGTCAGCCTGGGCTAGACATTGAGACCCTGTCTCACAAACACTTAAAAAAAGAAAAAGGTAAATAGCCTAATTTTAAAATGGGCAAAGGACTTGAATGACATTTCTCCAAAAAGATATACAAATGGCTAGGGCTGGGGATGTAGCTCAGTAGTAGAGTACTTGTCTAGACCCATGAGGCTCTAGGTTCAATCCCCAGCATGGCCAAAATAATAATAATAATAATAATAATAATAAAAGATGCACAGATAGCCAAAAGCATGTGAAAAGATGTTCAACATCGTTGTTGTTGTTGTTGTTGTGTGCCGTTGAGTCGGTGTCCCACTCATAGCGACCCTCATAGGGTTTTCAATGGCTGAGTGCTTTGGGATTTCCTTGGGAGTGGATTGCCAGGCCCTTCTCCCATTTTTGCGGTGCTGGGAATTGAACTCGGGGCCTCAGAGACTGCAGCGCAGTGCTCTACCCACTGAGCTAAATCCCAGCCCCTCAACATCATTATCCATCGGAAAAATGCAAATCAGCACTATAGCAAGATACCACTTCACACACTAGGATGGATGGAGTCAAAAAGATGGTCAATAATGGGTGTTGGGGAGAATGTAGAAAAACTGTGGAACCCTCATACACTGAATATGGGAATGTAAAGCAATGCATTGGCTTTGGAAAACATCTAGCAATTCCCCAAACAATTAAACATTGCATTATCATGTATGTGGATGTCAGTTCCGCTCCTAGGTATATACCAAAGAGAAACTAGATTAAATGTCCACACAAAACTTATATATGACTGTTCATAGCAGCATAAGGGTCCCAAAGTGGAAAGAACCTAAATGTCCACAGACAGATACAATGTCTTACCTCCATACAATGGAATATTATTCAAAAGGACTGAAGTACTGGTACATGTTACAGCATGGATGAGCCTTGAGAACATGATGCGAAAACAAAGAAACCAAACACAAAAAACCCCATATTATAAGATTCAAGTTACAAGGATCAAGAATAGGCAAACCTGTAGGAATAGAAAGTAGATTGATGGTTTCCAAGGATGCAGGAGAGGGAGGCATGGGGAGTGACTGACTGCTAGTGGATACAGGGTTCCTTTTGGATAAAAGTGTTCTAAAATCCATTGTGGTAATGGTTGCACAAGGCTATGAATATACTCAAAACCACGGAATTGTGCACTTTAAATGAGTGGATTTTATGGTTATGTAAATTAGAGCTCAACAAAGCTGTTAGAAACAAAAGCCCTTGCTAACCACTCCTGGTCAAGCACAGTGAAGCCAGCACACAGCATAATATCAGCCAGAAAGGCCATCCCTACCCTTTACCTTTCTTCCGGTTCACCTTTACAGCATAGGGACTGTCTGTAACCCTTACCTTGCCAGAGCACATCGGCAACTATTTCTTTTTCTTTATTCTGTTTTTTTTTTTTTTTTTTTTTTTCTTCTCTTTGGTAGTACTAGGTGTGATTCAAGGGCCCTCTGTCCTCCAGAGTGAGCCTAAGGGAGCAGGAAGAGCCTGCCCTGAGATTGCAGGGGCCACACTGCCAAAGCTAGGGGCAGAGGCAGGCTTATTAAACCCCACCCTACCTGGGCTGTCATGGTGTTCCCAGCTGTAACAGGTGCCCTTGGAGGTCTGGCCAGGCCTGGCATTGGGTGTCTTGGTTCCCTACAGCCTGGCCCAGCCACCTTGCTTTTATCCCTGGGCTGGGGTGGACACAGGGAGGAGTCGGTCTCAGGACCTGGTCCAAACTCCACCCTCTGCAGTTCTACCACTGGAGGGAATTACAAGGAACAGCATATGCAAACAGAGCTTTGGGACTCCCATAGTGGGGTAGTCAAATTACTGGAGCCTAGAGAGGAGACGTTGTTGTTAGGTGCTGTTGAGTCGGTATCCGACTCAGCGACCCTCATAGGGTTTTCAATGGCTGTTTCGGGATTGCCTTGGGAGTGGATTGCCAGGCCCTTCTCCCATTTTTGTGGTGTTAGGAATTGAACTCAGGACCTCAGAGACTGCAGTGCAGCACTCTCCCAACTGAGCTAAGGAAGTGAAGAAAAAATTCAAGCCTCGAGTGGCAGTAGTAAAAGATTCTATAGGGAAAATATTAAATGATGCAGGAAACATCAAAAGAAGATAGGAAGAATACACAGAGTCATTATACAAGAAAGAATTGGTAGATGACCAACCATTCCAAGAGGTTACACATGAAGAGGAACCAATGGTGTTGAAGGACGAAGTGGAAGCTGCCTTGAAAGAACTGGCGAAACACAAAGCTCCAGGAATTGATGGGATACCAATAGAGATGTTTCAACAAACAGATGCAGCACTGGAGGTGTTAACATGTTTATGCCAACAGATTTGGAAAACTGCTACTTGGCCAAATGACTGGAAGACATCCATATTTGTGCCTATTCCCAAAAAAGGGGATCCGACTGAATGTGCAAACTATCGGACAATATCATTAATATCACACACCAGCAAAATTCTACTAAAGATCATTCAGAAGCGACTGCAGCAGTATATAGACAGGGAATTACCAGAAAATCAAGCGGGATTCAGAAGAGGGCGGGGAACTAGGGACATCATTGCTGATGTCAGGTGGATATTAGCTGAAAGCAGAGGATATCAAAAAGATGTCTATCTATGTTTTATTGACTACGCAAAAGCATTTGATTGTGTGGATCACAACAAATTATGGATAACACTTTGGAAAATGGGAATACCAGAACACCTAATTGTGCTCATGAGAAATCTGTACATGAACCAGGAGGCAGTTGTTCGAATAGAACAAGGAAACACTGAGTGGTTTAAAGTTGAGAAA
>VMDO01000879.1:0-35270 GCA_007922755.1 Pedetes capensis
GTCAGGAGAGAACAATCCCTGGAGAAGGACATCATGTTTGGGAGAGTGACAGGTCAACGCAAAAGAGGAAAACCCTCCACCAGATGGATTGACACAGTGTCTGCAACAATGGGCTTAAACATAAATAAGATTGTTTGCCTGGCACAGAATCGGCAAGTGTTTCGATCTGCTGTACATAGGGTCGCTATGAGTCGGACTCGACTCGACGGCACCTAACAACAACATTGTTGCTGTACCGTTCTACCATCCAACTGGTTACATTTCTACTCAAGACTTAGGACAACACAAACAAAAGTAAATTGTTTGCCTTAAGGACAGATGAATTCCCACCCTGGAAAGACCACCTTGAACCCCTGTGCTTTTAGGGCTAATTACACAGGGTTCAGGTCAGTTTGTGTTGAGCATGGTAACAGTTGCTATGCAATCTGTGACCTGTTGAGGTGTAACAACCCCAAAATGTGCTGGCTTAACCCAGCCACTGCTGAATGTCCTGTGATTCTGTGGATGGGCAGTGGTGTGGGTTTGTGACTCAGCTGGGCAGCTCCTGCCTGCCCTATTCACCTCTGCAAGACTCCTTCGGCCTTGACTCAGGGCCGAGGCTTCCCCTGCCAACATGGGTCTCTCTACAATGCCTCATTCCACGGGAGGTAACGGAGTCCTATTACATGGCACCCATGTGTACAAGGCAACGGGGGAGAGTGGACTCCACACACTTTGTGGCCAAGGCTTAGAAGTCACCTACCACCACTTCTACTGCACTCTGTTGGCCAGTGAAGGCCTCAGCCCACCCAGAGGCTGGAAGTCAGCTCTTCTTGTCATGGGAAGAGCTACCAAGACTGGGCATCCACCACTAGTCTCCCACTATAGCGTCCCATGTGGCAAAACCATGCCATTTCTGTCTTTGAGAACATATATAATCATATGCTTTTCTTTTTTATATTTTCCAGCCTTGTTGTTGTTGTTAGGTGCCGTCGAGTCGGTATCCGACTCATAGCAACCCTCAGAGGGTTTTCAATGGCTGAGTGCTTCGGGATTGCCTTACTGAGATATAATTAACCAATCGAAATTATGTGTGTGTAAAGTGTACAATGTAGTGATTTGGCATACATGTCTGTTTCCTTTTATCTACCTATGGGCATGGATTTGTTGAAACTCTCCATGCACATGTGAATTCCAGAGCGCATTGATCTATAAGCCATTTCTCTGCTCCCGTCGAGACAATGTTCTTCCCCCTGGGAACTGGGCTTCTGTGCTCCCTGGGACCATGGGCTCCCATTTCACTAATGCCTGGGCCTGTTCTCCATAGCATTGGCCTTCCTCCTGGCAGCAGAGGTGAACTTGCATTTTGCAGGCTGAGTACAGCTCAGGTTTACGCAGCCCGAGACACAGCTGATTCACAGCAAGGAAGTCAGAGTATGGCATAGGAGAGGGAAGGCTGGCTGGGAGTCCAGGACACTTGACTTCTAAACCACCTCTGTGGTGACGCTGCTGCTGTGGAACCAGCTGAAGTGCCCTCTGCTCTCGTGTTGCAGAGATTAACCAGAGCACGGACAACCTGCATGTGTTCCTCCTGATATGTGGGCTAAGGCAAGTGAAGGACCCTCTGTACCTGGTGGATGCATTCTCAGGTACGTCTCCCAGGGTCACTGTCCTCCATGGTGCACAGAACTGCACTGGGGATGTGTCTTGGCATTGTGCTTCCCCTTGGGTACTTGGGGGTGGTGATGGGGATGGAATCCAAGATCTTGCCCATGCTAGACAAGCGCTGTCTCCCAGAGCTACACCCTCAGCTCTTGGGTTTTGAGAGAGAGTCTCTTCAGGTAGCATAGGCTGGCCTTGAGCTGGTGACTACCAGCATGTGCCACCACTCCTGCCAGGACCTTTAGCTCTCTCTTCTCATTCCTCCCACATGAGCAGAACTGCTTCTAGATTGTTGCTTTGGGAGCAACCCAAAAGATAATTTGCAGGATTAATATCATTAATTTCAGTTTAGTTGTCTGCTTTCCTGTGTCCTCAGGTCCAGAGGACATCATAGAAGGCACACATAAGTATAAGGCTGTAAGAATTTTGTCTGAGGTTATTTCACACACGCCCATTTGTATGATTCATCTGCAGTTTTATTTCATTGCTTAAGTTGATCTTTGAACTCTTCAGTTGATCTTAAAGTCCATATTGGATTTGGGTGGCATATTAATCCTAGTTACCCAGTAAATAACATATCTGGATAATGTGTGACATTACAGGAAAAAATCTTACTTAAAATCTTCAAATGTCAAATATATAAGTGCTAAATAAATGTGATCTATAGTGGGTAATATTATGAATGAAAGCATGAGGATATGGAATAATTTAAAATGTGGGGTAATTTATATTAAACTCAATTGTCTTCAGCTGCAACTTAAAGCCATTTAAAAAGTCTTCTTTTTCCTCTCTTTTTCTTCTTTTCTTTTCCCCAGAATGGCATCAAGAGGAGCCTCGTGTTTACATGGTGATCGTAGGTCCTGAAGTAAGTCTATTTTCTGTGAACATTTATCTCACATGTTTTCTTGTTCATTCTTTTTATGTATTTTCTCAAATTAGTTTACAGTACTCTTCTACCCAACTGGGCTCTTTTTCCCTTTTAGGCAAATAAAATCAATTTGCCTTTTTAAAAATGAAAACCAGACCAACGTGAAAGATCATTACAACTGCAACTAGTCTTTGTACTTAGTTTATTATAAACATTGTTACAATTGATCTTTAAACTAATTTATTGCTGCAAAGGATAACTAATAAGGTCTATGGGAATACAGAGGGGTCATATAAAGAGAAATCTAAAGTTACATGAGGCAAAAGTTAGTGTAAATTAGTGTATAAACCAGACATTACATGTGCTCCACATTCTCTTTGAAACGCCTTTACATTGCTCAAAATAGGAACCCCGAGCTGTTTCTTCAACCCACCATCAGATCAGGGGCACTTAGCACCTTGCTTAGGAGCCATGTTATCAGCCACATGAGTATCTAAGTGGGGGAAACCTTCTCCAGATAGGGAGAGGGCCATACAAGATGACATTGGCTGTTGCCAGGGAACAGAGCCTAGTGGACACACTTGGAGCCATGTGCTCCCATTCTGTGTGGACTCCAGGATATGAGTCTGTCTCTTGGACAATGCGCATCAGATACTGGCTCTGGTCCACACTCAGCATTCAGGGCTCAGGATTTGGGGAATCTGTGGCCCATCCATGAAAATGAACTTTTATTTCCTCCAAGCAGTTTGGAAAACAAAATATAGCTAGAGTTTCTGCCCACATGGTGTGGCCTTTGAGACATGATGAGGTCAAGGGGCAGCGGGAGCCCCTGTGAACGGTATCATTGTTGTTGGGTGCTGTGGAGTCAGGTCTGATTCATGGTGACTTTATGAACACCAGAGCGAAACACTACCCGATACTGTGCCATGCACATGATCTTTTTACGTTCAATCCTGATATTGTAGACACTATGTTTCATCTCACTTTGAGTCGTGCCATATCAGCAAAAGGAGGTCCCAGGGGCTTTAATCCATTCTCATCACTTAGGCTGACTCCACTTTGGTGAAGTAACTCTTCCCCAGTCATCTATTGAATGCCTTCCAGTCTGGGGGGCTCATTTTCTGGCACCATATCTGACAGTGATTCTCTGCTATTCATAGGGTTTTCAATGGCTGATTGTTTTGAAAGTGGGCTGCCAGGTCCTTCTCCCTAGTCTGGCTTAGTCTGGAAGCTCAGGTGAAATTCGTCTGCCATGGGTGGCTCTGCTGGTATCTGAGATACCAGTGACATAGCTTTCAGCATCACAGCAACAAGCAAACCCCCACAGCAGGACAAGCTGACAGACATGTAAGGGATGAATAAGATTAGCGCCCTCTTGAGAAACTCCAGACAGATGCCTTGTCCTTTCCACCCCCTGTGGACCAGTGAGAAGTCACCATTTATGAACCAGGAAACAGCCCTGGCCTAACACTGAATCTGCTGACACTTGGAGCTTGAGCGTTTGGCCTCCAGAACTGTGAGCAACCTCTTTCTGTTGTTCATAGGCCACCTGTGTGTTGCTGTAGCAGCCTGAGAGAGCTGAGCTGATGGCGTGGTCTGCAATGTTGAGCAGAGTAGTGACCCCAGCGTCATCCTCCTCTCCCAGTGCCTTTCTCAGTTTGGCCACACAGGGACAGCTGAGCTTGTGACGGTTAAATGGGTGTGTAGGGTCAGTGTTTTACTCACGTCCCAGAAATTCCAGCGGATGGGATTCTACTACCCCTCGGAGTCTTATTTGTTCAGTTATTCTTCCTTATATGGTTTTTCTAGTTTTTTAGTTTCCTGTGCACCCACTGAGGTGCTTGTCTGAGTTTTCTCAAAAGCTTTGGAAATAATTTATTTACCTGGAAAGAAGCCAGAGAAGCTAATAAAAAATCAAGGGCTTGAATCTGTGTGGGCATTTTGGATGCCATGGGGAAAAGGAATGTCCCCTAGACCCATGCAGTTTGCTGCAACACACATTGGCCCATGTAACGCACACACACAGCACAAGGGATTCTCAGTGCGATAATTAATGCTAAGTCCCATGGCAGCAAAGTTATTTTTAAAAAATTCTCTTTCCATCCTTCTCTTCAGAGGACATGATTGGAAGAAAAAGATATAGCTTGCTGCTAAAATTCTTGCTAACCAAGGAGAAAGCCTCAGTCTTGGAGGTGTGGGCTGGCAACAATAGCATCTAGAAGGAATTTAATGACATCAGTTTCTTTTTCTTCTAAATGTTTTTATTTTTATGGTCGGATTCTATTTACAGTATGTGAAACTGGCCTTTCTAATTAGGAAACTTTCTTCTAAAAATAAATTGAGTTGACTTCACAAAAAGTATGAAATAAGCCATACTACAGATGGTAGTAGATCTGACAAATTATAAAAATGAATGCTAACAGCTGAGGTTCAGGAAACAGCATGGGTGTGCTCAACGGAAGCAATATGTAAAGAAGGCTTGGAAGAAAATACACAGGAAAGCCGAGCAGAAGATGATCTAGTCTCTATGTTTGGGTTTTTCCATAGCATGTTTCCTTTTCAAGAAACCTGTAGAGAGCTGGCAAACTTGGGCACGCATAGACAGTCACAAGCATGTGGCCCAAACCCTTCCCCAGAGGGCATCAGAGCTGTGGCAGGGTGGAGGAGAAGGAGGAGCAAGAGCCAATGGCTGGGATTGTGGGGAAGGAGCAGGTGCCCTGCATGGGTTGGGCCTGGCTTCTTCAGCAAATGTTTTAGGAGGAACACCTCCTCACAGGACACTTTTCCTCCTGTTCCTTTCTGGGGCATACCACTGTCTTCCTAATCTCTGTTTGCCTGCCTTTGAAAGAATGAGCATTAAAAAATGTTTCTCTTTGGGCTGGGATTTAGCTCAGTTGGTAGAGCGCTGCTCTGCAGTCTCTGAGGTCCCGAGTTCGATTCCCAGCACCACAAAAATGGGAAAAGGACATGGCAATCCACTCCCGAGGCAATCCCAAAACAATCAGCCATTGAAAACCCTATGAGGGTTGCTATGAATCGAACATGACTCGAAGGCACCTAACAACAACAACTTTGGTCCTAATTGGGTGGAAGGTGGCTCTTCTCTGGGGCTATGGGCAGGGAGACAGTAGGGGAGGGCAGAGCCTGCAGTGAGCTCTCTGGGGCCTGATGCCCCAAGCAGGGTTTTGTCATTCAGAAAAGCAGTTCCTGTTTGCAGGCTCTGTCTGAGGGAAGGTGTGTATCCGACCTCTGGGGCAGGGGTGAGCAGGTGTGTCTTATTATAATTGAGGACAGTGCCGGGCACCCTTACTTTTAAGTGCTGGGAACTAGTTAAACACCGCACCTTCTTTCGGGTGGGTGTGCACGGGTGCACAAGCCTGGCTGCCCATGCATGCCCTACACTGCATTTCTGTTTCCTCTCCCTTTCTTTCTCACTCTGGGAGGACATACTCACTGCATGGTTTCAGGCAAGGCCTGCCCGCCTGCCCAGTGAGAAGCTGTTCCAGGAGGAATAGGGAGCCGGTGGTGGTTTGGAACTGAGGAAGTCCTACCATTGACAGGGATGGCACGAGGTTCCTGGAAGCTTTGACCCCTCTGCCTTTTCCAGAGGCCCCTCCTGCCCATTTCCCTGTGGGGCTAATGCTCCTGCAGGGTACCCGATGGCAGGAAGCTCACTAGGCAAAGGACCCAGGGCAAGTCCCCAGCTCCTCCCAGGAGAGCCTGGGACCTCCCCAGAGCTTATCTACAGCTGACAGGTTAGTTGACTGTGGCAGGAGCAGTGAGAGAAGAGAGTTGCTGGACAGGCAGCTGTCTGGGAGTATCTGAGACCCTACCGGGAAAGGCTGGGATCTGAGAGTCCTTGGTTCATTGCCAGGAATTACTAATGACTCTAACCCCCTCTTCCTCAGGGTGCTCCACTCTGTGTAATGAGCACCCCTCCGGGGGATGGGGCAAGGCATACTCCCCCAGGGCACCTCTTACTAAGCAGACCAGCTTTAAACTCCAGGCTCAGTGCCACGCGCCAAAGCCAGCAGCTGTCCAGGACTTGCCAACATCCCCTGCAATGACAGTTAAGGACAGCCCACACCAGGGCTTCCAGAACTGATGCAAGTTTGCAGCTGTGCAGCCTCATTGGGTCTTTATTTGGAAGCCAAGGCTCTGGGCTGACCTTAATACATGCCCTTGCCTCTTAAAAAAGCTTTCTCAAAGCTGGGTACAGTGGCTCACACCTGTAATCCCAGTGACTCAGGAGGCGGAGGCAGGAGGATTGCAATTTAGAGATCAAAGGCAGCCTGCATAATTTAGTGAGACTCTGTTAATTTTAAAAAAGTAAAAAGGGGGTGAGGGTGCAGCTGAGTGGCAGAACACTTACAAAGTATGCACGAGGCCATGGTTTCAGCCTTTCGCAAACCCAAACCAAACACAACACAACTTTCTTAAACCTAGGGTGAAAGCAGCAGCCACCGCCAGACCTTGACGCCACTCAGTGGACAGAGCCATTTGAGTTTCTGAATTTCCATGGCAGTCTCAAGTCCCAGTAGTTGCCTATCCTTCAGCCAACTAGCCTCCTTCTTGATTCTGTCTATAAGGTCTGACACAGATGCGTCTAGACACATTTCAGATCCTCCAGTAATTCAGACAGACTAGCATCTTTCTATTTTGTTTGGTTTTTAGTCCTAACAAGTGTCATGCTGGCAGACGTTCAACTGCCAGCTGTCTAGGGGAGGTGGGTGCCTTTACTGACAGCCCATGTGTCTGTTGTCACGATGTGAATGCATTGGCCATGGCCAGCCCAAGTTACCAAGCTGATGTTGCTGAACACAGGGGGCAAGGAGACAGGGAGGAGCCCCAGCAGCTCTTACAGAAGGGACAGCTGCTTGCAGTGCATGTTATGTGGAGACTCACTGCCCACACGCACATGCACATGTGCACACACGCACACACACAGAACTACACTGCCCATGTCCACACACATGCACACTGTGCACGGGAGCAACACACCACACACACACACCCTGGAAACAAGCCTTGTTGGACAGGATGTCTTTTCCTTCTTACAGCTCCTGTACTCTGACATTTAAAGGAAAATGGACTTCTGTGCTGTGCTATTCTAGTCCATGTCATCTTTAAAACGCCCGTTTCCACCCAGGATTTGACATGGGCCACCCTTCGTGGGGTGTCAGTGTGTGAGGGGGCCTCCTCAGTGTGTTGCTCAGTGAGGCCAGAGCCCTGGCTGCTTCCTTGGGGTGGCACAGAGCTGAGCCTTGCTTTGAGGGACCTTCTCAGATGCGCCTCTCGTGACCTTGCGATCCAGACCCACTCACCTCCATCCTCATCTTACAATCTCCAGCTATCTGTGTGTTTTCAGAGTTAGGCACTCAGCGTTGCTTCCCTTCCAAATGCGCGAGAGGAGGAGACGAAACCTGTTCACACTTGGCTCCGAGCGCTCGCTGCAGTGTTGGGCGCACAGGCTGATGGCCTGGAGGTGGATCTGAGAAGTGGACGAGAGGCCACGTGTGAGGACTCACTAAAATTCTTACTTTAATCATTAGGACAAAGGTTGGATGAACCTTCCTGAAACTCAAGATTGTTTTTCACTTCGGGTGTGAGTGCACTTCGCTTTGGTCCATTTCTTTCTTGTTCACCAAAGAGCTCAGGATTGAGTAAGCACTTGAGGCGGGAATGAGATGCTGCGCAGGGCTTGGCTTTTCCAGGTTGCATCCTGTGCCTGTCATTGCAAAACTGCCTCCGCTCAGCTAGACTGTGTGCCACAAAGCTGATCCCCAGCCACTAGGGGGAGTAAGTGCAGCACACAGCAGCAGCTCGTCCCTGCTGTTTCATTGGCACTTACCTACTCTATGGCCATTTACACACAAGCAGAGCGTATGTTCTTAGGTTGCTTAAAAATCATCCATACTTTGTGGTTACTTTTTTTTTTTTTTTTTTTTTTTTTTTTTGTGGTACTGGGGGTTGAACCCAGGGCCTCACACTTGCATGCTCTGCAAGTGCTGGACCACTGAGCTGCACCCTCAGCCCATTTTTTTACTTTTTTGAGACAGGATCTCACTAAGTTACGCGAACTGCCTCTGGTCTCAAACTTGCGATCCTCCTGCCTCTGTTTCCTGAGCTGCTGGGGTTACAGGCATGCGCCATTGCACCTGGCTTGTGGTTACTTTTTATATGCCATAAATATGTTTAGGGCTAGGGTGTAGCTCAGTTGGTGGAGTGCTGCTCCGCACTCTTTGAGGCCCTGAGTTCGATCCCCAGCACCACAGAAATGGGAGAAGGACATGGCAGTCCACTCCCAAAGCAATCCCAAAATAATCAGCCATTGATAACCCTCCCTGCCACCCTAGTTCCCACCCTCCCTGCCAGCATTTAGCCATTGATAACCCTATGAGTGTTGCTATGAGTCAGACCTGTCTTAAAGTCACCTAATAACAACAGCAAATAAATATGCTTGCTTCTGTGGTGAATGTTCACAAGGACTTTTCGGAAAGTTGGATCCCAACCCCATAGGAAAGTCATGTCCTCACTCATTGCTGCTACCTGCTGGCCAGTGGCCTTTGGTCCACAGCTGCCTTATCAGTGTGGAGAAAGACCTTGCTGCATGGCTACATCGCGGAGGGTGACATGCAAGTCACAGACTGTGGGGCCAGCTACCTGGGTGCTCATGGCTCAACAGCCTGTGCCTCAGTCTCCCTATCTGTAAAACAGGGATGAGTAAGACCATAGTACCTGCTTCAGTTTGCTCTGGAGGCCCCCAAGTGTGGAAACTCCAGCAGCACCAGGCTTGTGGGCCACATTGTGTGTGTGTGAAATGCAAGAACTAACTGATGGCTGGAGCTGATGCCCTCTTCCCGCTCTGCCGAGCTGAGATTCTGCAGTCGCTGCAGAGCCCTCTGTGTTCGGCTTTGGTTTTCCATTGAAGCCCTTTGGATCTTTCAGTCTCCCCATTCCAGCAAAGCTAATGGTTCCCGGTTGCGGGGGCATCTTATGTGGTGCATTTCTGGGGCTCTTTGGTAAGGACTGCACAAGCACATTTGGTTTGGGCATGACAGCTTTATGACTTGCCCCCGTAACTTCTCATATCGAATATTATTTCCCCTCAGTCTGGGAGTTGAAACAATATATTTTGCTAGAAAATAAGCAAGCTTAGAAGGAGGAAATGAGAATTTTCCCTGCTGCTTGCAATGCTATTGCCTCTAAAAATTTCATAACGTGTGGTTTCATTAAATAAAAATATCCACCTTCCTATTCTCCTTATCATGTGCTTTGTTCTACTTGGCTTCACTAAGAGATTTGAAATGAACTGAGCTGGAAAGTAAACCCAGAGAAACTCAGTGAACTTTGTAGTTTCATCTTAAGCATTGCTGTTGGACCTTCAGCAAAATTCCAGTTAAAGTGCTAGTTATGTCAGTGGTCCTAATAAAATTTGACTTGTTTCCCTGACAAATCATCTTTTCCTGAATAGTTATTCCTGAGAACAGAAGCATGCAAATAAAATTAAAAAGGGGGAATTTCTAGCCAAAAATCATCATAAGTAAAATGTTAATATGAAAATGAATCAGCAGAACAAAAGTTTTTATTGGACTGTTTACTTTTTCACTGTGAGATACCAGGGTTATAATATAACTCAGCTGAAGGTAAGCAGAAATAAGAAATAGAAAGGTAGTTCTCTATAAGAAATAGAAAGGTACTTCTAAGGTAGTTCCTTAGAAGCATTCTCTGGCACAGAAGCAAGTGCCAGGCACCAGGCACGGCCTGGCAAGGGAGCTGGCATTGCAGAGGGGAAGAGAAGGACAAGCATCCCAGAGGGTAGCTCCAGCGTGGCAGGTAGCATGACCATGCAGGCAGGAGAAGGTACTTCTGGGCAGGATTATCAGAGCAAGTGTCTCAAAGAGGTGGTGCTGTCTGCACCTTGGAGAATGAGTAGGTTTTGAGGACAAGGGTGACATTCTTGGAAGGACTGGGACATAGGTAGGTCCCGAGAGAACAGTGAACAAGTGGCTAAGTAGGTACATATGCCGCAGGCCACTAGAGCTTTTTATGAGCTGTTTCATGAAACAGTTTGAGCAGAAACTGCCCTCTGAGCAGGAGAGCTTGGTTTTAAGAACTCAGGCTCCAGAGTCAGAATGCTTGAATTTAAATCCTGGTCCAGTATCTTCCTAGCTGTGTGATCTTGGTGAAGTTCCACAACCTCTCTGAGCCTCTGTATCCTCATATTGAAAGGAGACAATGATAGCTGGAGTGTTGCAAGAAATAAATCAATGTGTGTAAAAGGCTCTGCACAGGTTTGGCCTAGAGCTGGAGGCTGATAGGTGTTAATGGTTAATAAGTCTACAAGAGCCATGAATAATACATTGCTCGTGGCTATGAGGTTTTCTCCCCACAGATCTTTCTAGGAATAATTTCAAGTTTCTTCTGCATCCTGGCATCCCCGTTTGATGAGGGGAGCATAACAAGTTCTTAGTAATGTCATGACCTCAGGGATGTAAATAAGCCTCACATCACCAGCCCCTTGGGGTGGCCCTCAAGCATCCCAGCTGTCTGAAGGATTTGGGATTTAACCCATGCACAAGAAAATGTTCCCCCGTCAGAAGAAGGTGAAATCCAGTTCCTAGGAAGCAGCGTTATGACCGTTAGTGCCATATCATCCTCCCCTTTGCCTTGTAATTTGTGATAGCTGCTGGTAAAGTGTAAATGAGAACAGAAATGGAATCTGCTTTCCCTCCCAGGCCACTGGGAGTCACAGCAGGAGGAACTGCGTACGCTGTATTTGTAAAGTGTGTTTGCGCTCTCTCTTTCTGTATCTTTGAAGAAATGTCTAGCATTCTGTGTTAGACATGTATAAATTTCAGAAACTGTGCTCAGTTATTTTAAAACTGTGTTACTTGTTGGTAACAGCAGCGGGAGACTAGTGAAGGGCAGGCCCGCAGTCCGCTGGGGCTCTGTTGAAGAGCTCTGGGGTGGAGGAAGCAAGCGTGGTGAGTACAGGCGAGCGCTGCAGGTTTGTCCTGCCTTGGAGGCGTGGAAAGGTGGAGGTGCACCCCAGGCAGCCCTCAGGGGCCTCACCGCGTGGACTGCCCTGGAGCAGGCTGTTGTCCACCAGCCTGGTCTCGGGGTCGGGAGCACCGCGGCTGCTTCTGTGAATACAGTGATTCCCTCGTCATCCCCCAGTTCCCTGCAGCCCCAGGGCCTCAGAGTGCACCAGCCCCAAAGCAGAGGTGAGATGAAGCCCACACAGACACCCACGGCTCAGGACAGGGTTTGAGGAGGAACAAGGAGGAATGAGGAATGGGGGAGGGGTGACCTCAGGGTGAACAGCCCAACTTTAATAGTCCTGGAAGTAATTATAATAACACCAATAATACCAAAGAATGGTATTAATATAGATGGGCTAGAAAATTCATGTAATAGTACTGACAATGTAAAAAACAATTTTGCTACAGAAAAAGTTTCAGTCTTAAACATAATTGGAACCTAGGGATATATAGAAAACTATTCCCATAAAAAGACAAGCAAATGGAAAAGATGTCTTTGGTGGTGGGGGCAGGAGAGGGGGAGGAAGCTCACAAGAGGGTAAGGGGGACCTTATCTGTGTAATGTACAACAAAATGCATATATGGAAATGTCACAATGAAAAGCATGTCAGAATGAATCACATTAAGGTGTACATTAAAAATTTCCAATACAAAAAAAGTCTACCCAGAAAAAATAAATAAATAAACCCACACCCAGTTGGAAATGCACATAGAGCTGGGCACAGCAGGGCATGCTGCAATCCCAGAGACTTGGGCAGTGGAGGCAGCCACAGGTTCGAGGCCAGAGGCCCCTGCGTAACTTAGCGAGACTTTGTCTCAAAATAAAAAATAAAAAAGAGGGCTGAGGGTGAAGCTCTGTGGCAGAGCACTTGTAAAGTATGCTTGAGGCTCTGAGTTCAGCCCCTCAATACCACAAAAGAAAAAGCATGTGATACATCTGACCTGCATTATCGTTTCACTCAGCCCCGCTTCAGGGTGCTCAGAACACTTCCACGAGGCTCCAGCTGGGCAAGGTGTCCACCACAAAGCCTAAGTTATACTAGAGTGTTGGCCGCCTCACACAGGTCATCGCATACTGGACCAAAAGTGAAAAAGGGAATAGCTGGGTGGGTAGATTGTGTACTATTATGAAGGAGAAGAACCCACGCGGGGCCATTCACGGTAAACCAGGGGCTACCTATAGACAGGTTCGTGTTGGTGCATTGGTGAGGGTCTGTAACTCTCTTCTTTTTTCTAGAAAGGCTCTGATAGCTCCTCGTTTCCTTCTACTACTCATCTGAGCAGTCACTATGTCCCAGGCACTTAAAATATTTTAGCTCGGTTAACCCTCCTAGTGGTTCTAGGTGCTGCTATTGTTCTTGGTTACAGGTGGGGAAACTGAGGCCCAGCTAGGGTCATTAATATGCACAGGGCTGGTCTGTACTGCCATTATTTCTGGCCTCTTATACACTTACATATGAATTTTCTTAAAAAGATGTAGCCTGTTTTCAAAGAATAAAGATCATTGCTTCAGCACATTACTTTGAAAATGTTGTCATTAACTTTTGCATTAATTCACCAAACACCAATCACCAGGAACACAAAGAGACAAAGTACATTCCGTGTCTCAGGGGACATATTCCTTCTAGGAGTGAAAAAAGGGAGTAAAATCCCAGACCCAGGAACGTTAGGTGGTGGCTGATTAAAAGGTGGCAACTGGCTTTTTAAAGAATTAAGATAGAGTAAAGCTCACCATTTTAAATGCGCAAATGAGTGATTTTTAGCAGATTCGGAGTCTGTGCAACCATCACCCTTATCTACTGCCATAAAATTTTCTTCATCCCAAGAGGGTACTGTGTGTCCACTCATCAGTCACTTCCCATTTCCCTTACCCCAATAACCTCTCATAACCACTGATCTGCTCTCTGTCTCTGTGCATTTGCCTAAGCTGGACATTTCATGTAAATGGAATAGTAAACCATCTGGTTTTTTAAGTCTGGCTTTAAGTTATGTAACATATGTCTTCAAGTTTCACTCATGTTACAGCATAAATCAGTTCTTTTTTATGTCTGCATAATATTCACTTATATGGATAAACACATTTCCTTCATTCATCAGGTGACGAATGTGACCTTGCCTTTTAAATTGTGTTTCTGAGAAGGCTCTCCATTAAAATAAAACTTTAATTCTATCAGACACTTTTTCATACACTCACTAAGGGCTCCACACATTCTGTCTGACAGTTTTTATGACAGAATCCACCTGTGACATTTGAGTAAGGAAACCTTTTGCTGCAGGATGGTGCTGTCCCCTTGCCCTCTTGCTGTAAGCAAGTCCTGTTTGAAGCTTGTGGGGGTCCAAAAGACTCCCACCCACTGCCTGGCCAATAAGACTCTTCTCTTACACAGAACTCCATCCCTCTTCCTTCTTGCCTATTGCTATCATTGTTTCATTATTCAGTAGCTGGCCTCAGGCTGTACCTTCCTGGTTTGCAGTTTTCTCCCCATCTAAACTCTTGAGTCTGGCTCAGTTGCCGTTCTGCATTTTCCTCTGGGGACTTAAAATCGTTCCAGGCTTTTCCTCAAGTCTTCCCTTCTCTCTCTCCTTTCAGGTCGATCCAGCATTTACAAAGAAAGTAAAAGCCAGAGTGAAAAGGTAAGGGTGGAGGAGACTGGGCTTCCTGCAGGACAGGGAACCTGGGTGTCCAGGAATCCACCCCAGCCACACTTCCTGGCACCAGGCTCCACTCCAGGCACTTTGCCTGTCTTTCCTCAGTTCTCCTCCCCGTGATCTGAGGAGAGCCCCCCTTGCTGCCATGCACCGGGAAGGAAAGGGCCATGTGGAACCCTGGGTGTCCACCTCCCAGTGCTCAGGGAAACCACTTTGGGATGGTCTTTTCCTCAGATCACGTAGCAAAAATTGAAAAGACATGTGATGTCAAGGGATTGGTTCAAACAAGAGGGAAACGGCTCCATCTCTTCCCTGCTGATACGGGCGAGCTTGCTGCAGCCTCTGGAGGGTGGTTTTCAGCATATTGATTATAGGCTGCGTTTGTCTGCCAGGGATGGAGACTTGACTGCCTTGGGTTGAACAAGCCGAGGCATAAGTGCTCACAAAAGAAAATCCAAGCGGATGTGGTGGGCTCTGGGGAGGCAGGAGGACCAGGAGTTTGAGACCAACCTGGGCCACACACCAAGTCTCTGACTAAAAAAAAAAAAACAAAAAAACAAAAACAAAAAACCCTGAGAGTAGTTGGCTGCGGCCTGGAGTGGGGCTTCGCTGAGACTCCAGGGCCTCAAGCTCGTCTGTTACTGTCCGGGCAGGTGTGGCCTGGGGCTCCCATCCTTCAGGTGCCAGGGCAGCCATAGGTCTTTATTCCTCATATTCTGCAGCTAAGTGGGGCTGGGGGGGGGGGGGCGGGCAGGAAAAGGCAGAGCCAGAAGGCTCCAGCTCCTGACTAGCTCAGCCCTTCTCAGATTTTTTTCCTGGGCCCCAGGGCCACCGCTGGGCCTCACTGGGCACCCCCACTGCCATTTTGATCTTATCCCTGGGTGTCGCAGGGGTCAGTATGTTGCTCAGAGAGGCAGTGCACGGGTGCAGAAGCCCAGCCCCTTAGGCAAGAGCAGGTGTCAAAAGCACGAGTGTGCTAGTGGGGCTCAGAGACTGGAGGACCATCAAACACACAGGCTGGCTGGGTCTGACAAAAACAATAACCCAGACCGAAACCTTTGCGACAGTCTCTGCCCACACGGGGTGGTGGGCTGTCACACTTTTCTATCTTCGCATTTGTGCTTCTCTGATCGTTATTTCTATTCACTGTTGCCTCCATCAGAGATTTTTTAAATTATTTGAGAAAAAATTGAATTATTGGGAAAACGTTCATTTCTAAGCCATGCAGGGGATATGGCCCTTTCAGTACTGGAGGGCCTGTTCCAGGCACCTCAGAGTTCAGAGAGACGCGCCACAGGTCCCCGTCCCTCCCGCACAGGGGAAGGGTATGCCATGGGGCCTCCCTCGTCCCTCCTGAGCCCCTTCCCCAGCAGCACTTCCCTTGTGACCTGGAGCATCTCTCCACACTCCCCACGGTATCCTCCCGTGGGATGGCGGCAACAGCCCACTCTCCTATCCTTACAGGGCAGCCGGGGTGCGCCTGCTCCGGGAGATGCCTCAGGGGGACCTGCATGCTGTGGTGCGAAGCTGCTTCGCGCTGGTCAACAGCTCGGTCTCCGAGGGCATGTCCGCCGCCCTCCTGGAGGTAGGTGCGCCATGGGCACCGAGGGTGGGGAGGATGGAGATGGGGCCGCCTTTCACTCCTCTACGATGGAGATGATGTTCTTGTCAAACAAGGCCCCGTTTAGC
This sequence comes from Pedetes capensis, assembly GCA_007922755.1. Lineage (NCBI taxonomy): Eukaryota > Metazoa > Chordata > Mammalia > Rodentia > Pedetidae > Pedetes > Pedetes capensis. The sequence continues at coordinate 15,892 of VMDO01000879.1, forward strand.
TCAGTTGATAGAGTGCTGCTCTGCACTATCTGAGGCCCTGGGTTCGACCCGAGCACCGCAAAAGTGGGAGAGGGATGTGGCAGTCCACTCCTGAAGCAATCCTGAAACAATCAACCATTGAAAACCCTATGACGGACAAGTTGTTAAATAGTTTGATAAAGTCAAGTATGGCCTTGGTAAGAGGGGTTGAGGATTCATATGCACACATATACCCAACTGGTAAAAGTGTCAATGATGAGAATTGTTCTGAGAAGCATTTTATAAAAATTAAAATTTGCATACCCATTAACCCAGCATTTCCATTTCTAGATAAAATATAAAAAGGTACTGTTGAAGTTCTGTCTGGGACTCAGAACTGCTATGTCCTTCCCCGTTGCTGTTTCTCCCTGACAGAATACAATAAAGCTTGGGTGGTGTCGCCTCTCTGACCCTCTGAATCCCTTCAGCTGGAAGGTAGCTGGAGTGGGACGAAGGGTTTCCCCTGGCAGCTCCTTTCTCTCCATCTCTTCTCTCACCAGGCTGTGAGCTTGCTGATCCTAGAGATCAAGTGGGAGGAAGGCACTGTAGCTGTGTTAACAGGCAGGGTGGTCCAGCCAGGTGGATGTAAGGGCAGACCTGACCTCTGCATCCAGCTTCCAGCTTCTCCTAACACCCCTTCCTATCCCATAGCCCGAGGTGCAAGTCCCAGCATGACCCTGCAAACGGCTACCCGAGCTGCCTGTTCGGTGCCCAGGCAAGGCTGCAGCAGGAAGGCTGTGCTCTGGAAACCCTGGCAGCCTCTGCTGAACAGTGGCTGAGCCCATGACAGCCCATCAGCCTCACACCCCCTTTGCAATGTGACCTCTCACACATCTCTTCTCCTTGCTCTGAGAATCTTCCCGGAACATCTCAACGGCTTCATGCCAGGTCTTCGGGGGTTGAGGGGGTGGCCTGCCTAAGTCTAGCACAGCTGTGCTCCCCGTCTCTGGCGGAGGGTGTTCTCAGGAAGGGCAGGCTGAGTGCCCCAGTCTAGACCAGCATTCAGCACTGACTGTCCTCACAAACCATGGGCTTCCACACACATGGTGTCCCTGCTAGCTCCCTGCAGACACGGCACACACACGTGCTGTCCAGCACAGGGAAAAAAATGGCACAGAAAGGAGGGCCTCCAGCCATTGATTCCTGAGGTCTTCCATCAGGCTTCACATATGTGTCCTCACTACGTGAATCTCTTACTGTAACATCTGCCTAGACCACCACTATTATCTATCCTCAATAGCTGCAGGACCCACTTATTCTTTTGGATGCCATTTGAATGCACTGAATTTGCTCACAAGAGGTACGGTGTATGAATTTTAGTGTTCCAGAGGACACAGTAAGTAAAGAAGGAAAAAAAGTCCTCTCCTTCAATTTAAGAGATGATTGATGTGGTATGCTTACTATCTTCCTTTAATCGAGCTTAGCTTAAAAACCAAGCACAACAACAAGAAACAGAGCAAGACAAGACAATCACAAGGGCAGTGATAGAAGCTAAGCACCACACCCTCGAATCCAGCGTCCAGATGCTTTGAAAGTGCATGGTGTGACTCGGTAACATGTTTATCTGCAACCAGACACCAATAGCTTAATCTGCACTCAATAGTTCATATTAATCTCCACTAGCCTTTCAGCAACAGTCATGAAGTAATATGGTTACTCTTCCTGTTACCTTTGAAAGTGTACATTCTTTGAATATGGGCATTGAGTGGTTGTTGAATTGCTCCTCTGTATGCAAATACACATTTTTTTCAACTTCTTACGAAAAGGTAAAATGGAACTGCGGAATGATTTTATAACTAGCACACACAGCGTTTCATTGCAGATGAATTGCTGTCAACGCTCATTTACATCAAAGGAAAGGCAGCTGTCAGCAATTCCGCCTTCAAATGTTGATGTTGTGTTCAGTTTGAAAAGTCCAAAATAACCTTTGGGCAGAGGGTTTTGAATGAAACTGATTTCAGAGGAGTGGTAAGTGTGCCTTTCATTAGAATCAAGTCAGATGGCCAGTGTGGTTAATCACAGAAGAAATGCATACCACTTCGAAGGAAGTGATTTTTTGACCTTTCAGAATTTGCTTTGTTTGCCCATGAAAGCATATAAAAATGCCATTTGCTGAAACATGTTTCTTACAGATACACTCCAAAAATCCACCCTCAGCTGGATACATTGCAATAGGGTGACTATTCCGAAAACTAATCAGCCATTTCAAGTTCAAGCTGATTATGGAGTTGAGTCCAGCACAGAATTACACTAAAGAATGTAAGGAGCCACCCTCTTCCCCTTCTTCCTGAGAAGCACTCCTCCTCACCCACAGCATTTATGTGGCTGGTGAGGCGCTCCAGAGGGTGGGGTGGTTTCCAAGGCCCCAGGCAGTCCTTTGCATCAAAGAACTATACCCAGAGTGCCACTGGCACCCTCGTGGAGGAGCATTCCCGGCCCAGTGACGTGAGGTCAGACACCCTCTGGCATGTGTCATTGCTGCATTTAGACCCAGTCATTCCCCAAAAGCTGCGATCACTTGATGGACACACTGTCAGCCCTCACAACACTAGCAACCTCTGCAAGCAAAGCTGCACAGGGCAGTCTTCAGCCTGGGTGTGTGCAGACTGCCTGGAGGCTTAACAACCTGTCCACACAGGTGAGGTGCCAAAGACTGGGCTTCCTTCATTTTGGGGTGCAGCCCTGGCAGCTGAGTCTCTTATGACTGTTCTGCCGTGTAACAGAGTCTCCCTGTAAACCGTGGCCTGCTCTGCCGGAAACGGGATACTGGCTACAGAGATTTTTAAAGACCCAGAGAAGAAGGGTTCATCCACCTGACCAGGAGGCAGAAGAGCTTGTGTGGGGAGAACACAAAGTCAAGCAGGTTGAATTGCAAACGTGTCGGGGGCGTCTGTACCCTGACATTCCCTGTGTCTGCTCCGAGCTCTTAGCTCCTCCATCTTCGCCTTTCCCCGTGTGCTAGTCAAATGTGCTCTGAAAAGGAACGCGTCCATGCCCCAGCACCGTCTAGCACCAAATGCTGCCAGTCCCAGCTCTTGCCAGCACCAGCTTCACACCATTGCCGTGTTCTGGGCGCTGCTCTGTTCTTGAGACTCTTCCATGCGTAAAGGCACAGTGTGAGGGTCTCCAGAGGTGGCTGCGGGACTGGTTTTCTGTAAATGTACATCCTTCGGTTCCACTGAAGCGCCTTCTGTCTCCACCCAGTTCCCAACTTCACAATCCAGCAGTTTTCCTGCAAGGCAGGACCACATCCCCACTGCCCCTGAGTCCCTCCCCAGTGTCTGGCCCAGCGCTGTGGATATCGATGAGTGTCAGGCAGGGGGAGTCTCATGGTCCACTCTTTCCTTTGACTGCACACACACACACAGGGTCTCAGCTGAGCTGGCACTGGGTGAGGCTGTGCAGAAACAGTAAGACCAAGGCGCAGCAATGTCCCTGTCCTTGTGATGGTTGCTCCTCATGAGTGACAGGAAGAGGGGGAAAGAAGCACGCAAGAAGCGAATGTAAACGTTGAGGAAGTTACAAATGCTGCTCTTTCCCCAGTCCAGCTCTGTGGTCAACTGTCTCTCCAAGAAGCCCTGGTTTCTTTTAGGGAATAAAGATTAAAAACCCAGCAGTGGGCGGGCATGGTGGCCCAGGCCTGTAATCCCAGTGACTCAGGGGTGGAGGCAGGAGGATTGCAAGTTGGAGACCAGAGGCAGCCTGCATAATTAAGTGAGACTCTGTCTCAAAATTAAAACTGAAAAATAGTCTGGGGTTGCAGCTCAGTTGTACAGTGCTTGCAAAGCATGCAAGTGCAAGACCCTGGGTTCAACTCTCCACTACTGCCAGAGAGAGAGAGAGAGAGAGAGAGAGAGAGAGAGAGAGAGAGAGAGAGAGAGAGAGAGAGATGGGCGCCATGTGTGCATCTGGGTACCAGGAAATCACTACTCCTGGTCTTCTTTGGTGGATGGGGCAGGAAGCACACAGCTCACACATTGGCACACACAGGTGCACACATATGCCCACAGGCACACACACACCTGCCCTGCATGTTCATGTTGATACCTCTGATTCAAACCCTCCAGCCCACGTTTTCCTTTTCTTTTTCCTGTAGACATAACTCTTGTTCCCAACAGTGTGGCTGCAGACCGTATTTTGCATGATTTCAACCATTTAAAATTTATGGGAATCTTTTTATTAGCCCTCTGGGTGGTCTGTGTCCACATTTAAAGGGCATGTGTCCTCTGTGGTCGCCAGGTGGCACATCCCCTAGGTGTCTGTCAGGCCAGGTTGGCCAATGGTGCTGCTCACGGCATTTGCCTCTCTGCTGATGGTCAGCCAAGTGTGGGGATTTCTAGTGGTCATTGAATGGTGTTTGTCCTCTGGGATCTGTGAGTTTTTGCTTCACATGCCCTGGGGCTCTGCTCTTAGGCACACATGCATAACGTTTATACTTCCTGAATATGTTGGTCCTTCTACCAGAAAGGCACTCATGAACTTAACCCCAATTTGTGGCCACATTGAGGTGTTTTTGCTTGTGCTGCTCCATGGCCAAAAGAAAACTTCTCAGGGAAAGTAGTGAAGTAATGGGAAGTGCCAGAGGAACATTTGGGGGCCGGGTTTCCTCGTGACATTGTGATGATGGCGTCAGAGCAGCGATTGCCACATCTTTCCTCAGAGCCTCCACAAGCGAGAGCCTAAGAAACTCGTGTGTGCCATGACAGTGCAGGGGCGGCTGTGCTTTGTGAGGTGCCCGAGGTCCACTGGCCTTGAGCTGACCATGCACCCTCTTCTCACTCTCCCAGGCAATGGATCTAGAGGTCCCCGTGCTGGCCAGGAACATCCCAGGGAATGCGGCCGTGGTGGAACATGGTGTCACGGGGCTGCTGTTCTCGGATCCTCAGGTACCGAAGTCTCCTGCCCACCCTCCGCCGGTCCACATGCTTCCCACCTGTGTTGACCCAGCACAGCTCTGAGTCCTGGGCTCTGTGAGCCAGTGGTGTGGCCAGTGAGGGCTGAGGAGTCGGGTAAGGCCAGCAGGGCTGCGCCTCTGGCTGTCACCCTGTCACCGGGGAGGCGGCTGGGATGGGATGGGACAGGATGGGACGGGCAGCCAGTGGACACCAAGGGTGTTGGAAGACGCGGGAGAGGGTCGCCCCCTTTCTGGTTCTGCCACCAAGCAACTGGTCAGGGCTGGACAGTGCCCAGATTGGCCACCTGACCTCTGGCGGGTTGGGTTTCTGATGTCTGAGACAGATACTGTGCAGGTCTAACTTCACGTTTGTAGGACACCTCCCAGCTCTCAGGAGACTGCAAGGGCGCACGTGAAGAAACAGACAGGGGTTGGAAAAGGAAATAAAGGCCGAGAGGCCAGCAGGGGCACAGCAGGCTGCTCTGGCATGGTCTAGGGCACGTGAGTGTGCTTTGGCCTCGCGGAGTTGCATGAAGGTGCTGCCCTATGGAGGGTGCCCTGCTTGGCTGGGCCCTGGAAGGTCTGCCAGCCTCCGTATCCCTCAGCCACTCATGCAGGGCCTGGGCCTAAGCTGAGTCACCTGAGCCTCTGAGAACCATTTTTCCTTACGGGCCAGGAGAGCCAAGCAATGGCTCCTGATCCTCAGGGTTAGGACAGGCGTTGAAGAAGGCAATGGCAGGCCTCAGCCACAGGCCCAGTGAGGGCCTGGGCCCAGTGGAATGCAGACTTCATGGAAAGACCAGGTGTGGCAGCTGCCTCTGACATGTGTTGTTGTTAGGTGCCGTCAAGTCAGGTTCAATTCATAGTGACCCTGTGTACGGCAGATCAAAACACTACCTGACACCGTGCCATGCCTGGCACTATGACAGTGCATCTCTGCTATTCCCAAGGTTATCAATGGCTAATTGTTTCTGGAGTTGGCTGCTGGGTCCTTTTCCCTAGTCTGTCTTAGTCTGGAAGCTCAGCTAAAACCTGTCCACCCTGGGTGGCCCTGCTGGTATATGAAATACAGGTGGCATAACTTTCAGCATCACAGCAACACGCAATCCCCCACAGCACAACAAGCTGACAGGCACATGGGGGCTGCTATGTATTGTTGGTAGGTGCCATCAAGTTGAGTCTGACTCATAGCGACCCTATGTACAGCAGAGCAAAATACTTCCCAATTCTGTGCCAGGCACACAATCTTATTTATGTTTAAGCCCATTGTTGCAGCATATGTTATATTCGGAAATATAAGGAGGTAAAAGTCATAGTAATGCTAGTATCTGAAAATTCCGTTTCTAAAGCATCTAAGCACATGCTTAGTCTGAGGTAGATTTCCCTTCCCTTTAATATAATTATGAGCTCCTCTTTCCACTGCTGGCTTGTCACAGAGATTCCAGCACAAACAAGCTGCCGGTGAGCTCCAGGGTGTGGGACGGGGACCTCTGGTCTCCTGGCAGATAGGGAATTGGGCTGGGCTACTGAGGAGACCAAGGGAATTACTGTTCCTCTAACAAAAGGCACATGCAGCACTAATGCTGCTCCCTTTGACAGCAGCTAGGAGAGGAAGGCTTGTTGGCGCTCACCAGTTGCTGCTGCACGCAAAGGCTTGTTGGCTGTGGCTCAGGGAATGCGTCTCCATGCCGGCAAAGTGATCTTTTCCCTCCCTCAAAATCCAATGTCCATTCACTTTACAGCTCAGTTTCTGAGCACAAAGATGAGCAGTGGCTTGGCCAGAGTGTATCTGGGTGGTACAGTCCCTCAGAAGTGGGGTCCCGGGCAGAACAGGGAGGAAGGCAGGCCGACCTCCTGGTGGCACCTGGCCCTCCTTTGGGTCATCACCAGCCCCATGGGCTATCACAGTGGACCTGCCATCCTCGCAGCCTCCTTGCAGGCTTGTTCCACCTCCAGAGCTTTCATTTTACCAAGGCTGTTCGAGAGTAGACCCCACCTGGCTTCCTGTGGGGTGCACTGCGTTCCCTCACACTCGGAAATGGCGTGCGAGACGCGGCTGTCACACATCACATCGCGGGTCTTGTTTTCTTCATCCTCTCCGTCAGACTTCCCCTGGCACAGAGTTGGAGCTGCTGCTTTAAAAACAAATGCATGTTTCCGACAGGTCTGGGACCGTGGTTGTGTTCGTCTCAACCAAGAAACTCAGGCAGCATTAACCAGTGATTGGCTGCAGGGGTGGCTAAATTAATTCCAAATCCACCTTCTAATAAGGACTAGAACAAACGTTGCCTTTGCCCAGGCAGGTCCGTTTCAGCCTTAAAAGTTACATATATAAGTACAATTTATATAATCCAAATAATATATGTAACCAGAAATGCTCCTTAGCTTTTATTCCTTGAAAGTGTAAAGACACTGTCAAATGTAGCTCTAGAGGTGAAAATTGGGAGGCAGAGGGCCTGCAGCAGGGCCTGCCTGTGCAGAACCTCGGCCAACCTCTGGGAGCTGAGAGGTGCCCAATTTCCAGCCAGCATGAGAAGGAGACCTCGGTCCCAGGACCACAAGGAGCTGAATTCTTCTGACCTCCATGCGAGCTTAAAGGGAGAGCCCATGCTCCAGACTGGATCTGAGCCCTGCCAACAGCTTGACGTCAGTCTTGGGAGGTTATGAGCTGAGTGTGAGCTCAGCCATGGCTGGGCTTTGGCCCACAGGAACTGTGGGACAATCAGAGGGGGTTGGGTGATGCCCTCTGTGGTCGGCCCTGGCAGCACTGGAGAGTCTCGCAGGAGGAAGGCCAGGGAAGCGTGGGGAGTGGGCCCTACAGCCGGCTGCGGAGGGTGGAGGGATGTGGCCCCCTTGAGATGGGATCCCTGGAAAGAGGGCCATGTTGGGAAGCAAAGGCGACTCACTGGACATGTACGAAGACTCGCCACAGCGCTCTTAGGGTCTTGTTGCAGAACATCTTGATGTTTCCCCCTTTCCTGAAGCTCTGTCTTAAATCCTTGACTCTTCTAGAAGCCTCTGGAAATGTACACCCCTGGTGCAGTTGGGGAGAGGGAGCTAGACGCACAGTCTTGAAAGCCAACTGCTAAGGGCTGAGATAGGCTCAGAGCAGGTGCTGTTCCTGCCTGGCCCCAATGTGTTTTGTGGCACTTGGGTGAGTCCCACCTCTGCCTGATGGCCAGGCAGCTGCCCCTGCCCAGCCCTGCCTACCACTCTGCCCTTGCTTGTTTTGCAGCCATCTCTTCTCCGCTTTGTCCCTCTTTCCATTTCCCCACGTTGCCATTCTGTGTCCACCACCCTCCAGGAACCACTGGCTTATCTGGGGCGAACTTCTCCCCGAAGCTGTCCCACCCTGCTTAGTGCTCAGTCCATCAAAGCAATTTCTGCACCTGCAAGTGGAGAGATAATGCGCCACTCGGGTTCTCGGGGTCTGCGTCACACTGCCCAGCGCCCAGGACAGCACAAGGCACCAAGCGTTTGCTGGCAGTGAATGGTAAAAGCAAGAAACCCAGGGGGACTATTTGCACAGTGATGTCGGGGATCTGGGAGGAGAGGATGTTTGCTTGGCCAGGCTTACAAGGATAGGCTACACAATCAAACGTGAGAAGGATGTGGCAGCCCACTCCCAAAGCAATCCCAAAACAATCAGCCATTGAAACCCCATGTGGGTCACTGTGAGTCAGACTGGACTCAGTGGCTCCTAAGAACAACAATGATGACAACAACAGCAACACAATGAAACACCAAAAACCACTTTTTCAATTAAGAAAAATGATGACTAGACATTTCCAGCTGTGGTAGATACTGAATAACAGGTGCTTTTATACACCTCACCCCTGGAATACTTCAACTTAATTGAAGCTTTCCAAACATACTCAACATTGATTTTTTTTTCATTACTGCAACAATCCTGTTATTTCTCCTTTTAAGAAGAAGAAAAGAGTTGAGCAATTTTCCCAGGCATTTTATAGCTGCATTTTGTAACTTCAAAATGAAGACCCATGTGACATTTAATAGAAACTCTGACTCCATATCCTCTCTCAGGGTCAAACTCTAAAAGAGCAGCTCATGCTCATTTTTCTGGGAGGTTCTGTTTGTTTGTTAAAGGACTGTAGAAGAAAAATTCAAAATATTAACGATGACAGCTAACATTTATTGAGTGCATACTATGTTCCACTCCTTGTCCTTAGTACACAGTTTGCATTTTTAGTAAAGAAAACCTCTTTTCTGTAAGCAATAATAAGTTTGATAGTCAGCCAGTGGCTCAGTGTTTGGAAAAAGCAAGGCAGTCTATGCAGATGTGAGTCTCAAATGCTGGGCCTGGCTGGGCGGTGGCAGTGCTCAAGTTTTGAGTTTCCCACCTGAATCAGAGATCTGGATGCATTTCTTATCCTATGCTGTCCAACCAGAAGATAGAGATAAGGCCCATTCACCTGGAATAACAGAGAAAACATGCACAGTGGAGGCTCATCCTTCCCGTAAGGTGGACACTGCTTACTGACCACTTCCTGTGCTGAGCGCTTAGTGAAGCCCGGGTGCTCAGGAGGTGTGTGGTGGGACCATCGCTCCTGTGCCCACGATACGTCCTGCTCAGTGCAGGCACAGTCCTGCCTGGGGAGCTGCGGAACAAGAATCAGGGAGGTGCTATCCTCCACTCGCTTTGAGCCACATTCCCCTTGTGAACTGTGAGATGCAGCACACTGTCCAATAGTATTTCTCTCTTGTATTTATTAACTGTTTGACCTACCATGTGATTCTTGGAAGTTAAATGCAACTGTGATGTGTAACCGTTCTACTGGTGCCTGGCACACAGCGTGGACCTCAGTTTCAGGACTCCAGGATTGATTGCATTTCCTCAGGAAGCATAGGGAAGAACATATGCGAAGTTAATCCTACATCTGTTTACCCAGCTTTCAAAATACGGTGGCCGTGGTATTTATTGTGCTGCACTAGTCAGCTGGTCCGTCTCTGTAGCAGAAGAAAACAACCAAAACAAACTTATGGAGGAAAAGGTTTATTGGAAGCTCACAGTTGGTAGATCAGTCCATATGGCAGTGGGGCAGGCAGGGCAACAGAAGGAGGCAGGGCCCATGGTGGACGATCTCACATTTTTGTGAGCAGGAAGCAGAGTGTGGAGCCACAGATCTGGGATAAAAACCTCCAGAGGCCTCCCCCTGTGACTCACATCCATGAAGCTGGACCCACCTCCCAAAGTTCCACAACCTCCCAGACAGCGCCACCCGCTGAGGACCAAATGGCATGACCTTTGGAGGTCACTTTAGATTCAAACCATAAAATGTGCAAAGCCAACTTGAGAGTGGAAGGGAGTGTTCAAATAACTTTGCTAAACCTGTCTCACGTGACAACCAGCCTGCCTGAAGTCGAGTGCCCACATGGAATGGCTGGCTGTGCAAGGGAGCATGTGTTCTTGAAGGCAGCCATCCCCAACCTTTCCTACACCACGGATAGGTTTTGTGGAAGATAATTTTTCCATGGACTGGGTTTTTTGGGGGGGGAGGCAGGAATAGTTTTGGGATAATTCAAGTGCATTCCCTTTATTGTATGATGTGGATGAAGCTCTGCTCACATTTTTCTGCTGTTTGCTCTGGTACTAGCCTGCGTCCGTACCACTGTGGTGTCTGATCCCATAGATCTCGAAGCTAAGCAGGGTCAGGCCTGGTTAGTACTTGGATTAGTACTTGGGAGACCGCCTGGGGATACCAGGTGCTGTAGGCTTGGGAGATGGACCCGGCAACCCACTTCCAAAAAATAATCAGCCATTGAAAACCCTATGGCTAGCAGAGAAGCACTGACAATAGTGTCTCCCCTGTTGTACATAGGGTCGCTATGAGTCAGACACTGACATGATGGCACCTAACAACAACAACAGCTCAGGTACTGGCCCATGGCCTGGGAGCTGGGTTCCCTGCTGTAAGGCAGCACTGCTCCACAGAAACAGGGGTCAGGCTCCCGTTTAAACTCAACTTATTCCAACTTGTATTGTCTTAAGACCTAATGACTATAGAAAATATTAGTGAGTGGTTTACATTCTTTGGCACTTTGAGCACATCTCAATTTGGAAATTAAATACTTGATATGCATCCAGACTCCGTGAAATTTACAGTTGAAGAAATAGATGCACATATCCAACCTATTCTAAATTCCTAAAAGTTTTTGAGTAATTGAATCAAGTGTCAGTTTTAAAATTAAGATTTCAGTCTGTTAAGCTTTAAATAGTAATTGAAAGTGCAGGTTCAGGGCACACAGGCCACGTCTCCCGAACTCACAGTCCCCTTTGGGTGGAAGGCAGCGGCTCCCGCTTGGGACAGGGGGCTCTGGGTAGGGAGGGCGTGTGGACAGGGCATGCTGAGGTCCTGCTGCCTTTTGTGCCGGTGCCTTGCCTGTTTGTCTCAGCTGCTCCTCAGAGCCCCACAGAGGACAGTGTCACCCTGGCCCAGAGGGAAAGGCCGGCTGAGAGTCTGAGCTCAGCCATGGTGCGAAATGCATAAGGGGTCCACCATCCTCTCCCCCTGCCCTTCTGGCCGCCCCCATCTCTCTGGTCTTTGTCTCTCTCTGGTCTCAGGGGCCATGACTCTGTTCTCCTTTCTTCCTTTCTCTCTCTCTGTCTCTTCCTCCTTCTGTCGCTTCCTCTCTGTGTGTCTCTTTCCCACTCTTGGCATCTCCTTGCTGTCGCCTCCTCTTGCCATCTCTTCCTCTGTCTCTGATTCCCTCCCTCCCTCTGTCTCTGTCTGAGTCTCTCCATGTCTCTCTCCTCCTCGCTGTTTCTGATTCTCTGTCTCTCTGTCTCTGTCCCTTCTCCCTCTCTCCCTCCCTCTCTTCCTCTCTGTCTTTTTAGGAGAACAGTTGGCACTTTTTCACCCAACCATCCTTGAACATGGCTTCCCTTACTGCCTGTTGGTCCTCATTCTGGAGGAGGAGGGACCCTTCCTTTCTGAGGTCACGTCCTTTGCTTGCCCCACAGTGGCCAGGCCCTGGGTTAGAGAGGCAGAGGGCAGGGGAAGAGGAAAGAGAAGGGAAGCCCCTGGAGGCCGCAGAGCAGCTGCTCGGCCTGTGTGGCTGGGACAGGATGAGGCACCAGGGGGCGCTCGCGCCTCAGGAACGAGGCCAGGAACGTGGACCTGGCAGGGATCCTAGGGCATCCAGGGCTCAGTGTGGGCTGGGCCTCAGGGATGGAGCCAGGAGAATCCTGCCTGAGGGGAGTTCTCCAAAAACAGGCTGGGGAGAGAAGGTTTCCTTTCATCCAGGAGCTCTGGGAAGCCCCAGGTCCCCTCTTGGACTCTTGTCCCCTGCAGCGCCTGCCAGGCCTGCGGTGCACCTACTGCGAGGGCAAGGGGCCCATCCCAGGCGGACCTGCACCCAGGGAGCAGCTGGGCATGGCCTCTCAGGCTGCCACTCCAGGGCTTGGCCTCACCCATGGCAGGGTCCTGCACCATGCCCACTGTGGGATGGCTGCAGCTCCGCAGGCCCCTCTAACCACTGCTGGGAGGCAGGTGAGGCTGGGGACGGCTCTGAGCCCTCACAGAAGCCGGGCAAGTGGCTGGTGGAGGACGTTCCAGGCTGCAGCCACCAGGGTGCTGCGACGGGATGGCGGGGCAGGCAACAGCTCCATCAACTGCCTGGGGCCTCTGCGCCCTGACTACCACTCCTCATCTGCCCTCCAAGACAGCTAAGCCTGTCTGGACTGACTCCACCACTGCCAGGTACCATCTTGTCTTACGTGGGCTCTTAGCAGCCTCTATTCCAGGCCGCCAGATGACCCTGGATAAATAAGAGAAGATCTAGCTCCATCCACCATAGCTGAGAATTTTCATGGCTTCCCGTGGCACACAGGGGACCATGCACCTGCTGGCGTGGCCAAAGTCCCTACTGCGCCTCCTCCACCCAGCACCTCTGCCTGTCCTCCCCGCTGGCCCGCAGTGACTGGACTCTGGCCAGGACATCGTTCCCGTGCTGGCTTCTCTTTCTGGGAGGCTTTTCGTGGCCTCCCAGTTGTCACCGGCTCTCACCCTATTGTTCTCTAGCGCCGTATCCGGTTTCTCACTCATACTCTCCCCGCTGTGTAAACGTGCACCTGCTTTCCTTTCAGTCCTCTCCATCAACCTGTAGTTTCTCCCCCTGGGCAGGGCCTGTGGCCCCTTGCTGGTTCTGTGAGTGGTGGGGCTCAGCACACAGGAAAAGGTGATGAGGCTGGGGTGTGCTCGTTTTGGTTGATGGTCAGCTGGGCAGTGGGCCACACGGGTAAGGGTTAGGGGCTTTCTCTTCTTTTCAAAGAGCCATATGACAGCTTTTATCCACCCTAATCACCAGTCAGGCTCTCCCTGCCCAGCACTTGGCTATTGGCAGGTCAGCTTTTGGACCAGCTCTGCAGTGATGGCCACGCCAGCTCCATGGCGCTCAAGTGAACCACAGCAAATCGTTGTTTGTCTGTGCTCTGTTGCACTCATTCTCCAGAAGCTTCTCTGCAGCTCTTGCCATATGGTTCCCTGGTCTTTCAGCCAGGCGTCTGTGTTAGCCTCCAGGTGCACTGCCTGAGGTCATGCGTGGGGCCATGCGAGTACTAGGAGTGTCCTGGCTCAGCACCCACAGTGTGTGGCTTCCTCCTGGGGTGGGAGGCAGCAGCAACTCCTTGTGCATCAAGGATGCGGGGGAGGCTGAGGGCCTCAGTCTCCCTAGGTCTTCAGGAGATGCACTGAGTTAGCCCAAGGCCAGAGCTTGGCCCCCACCTGCCATTGTGTTTGCCCTTGACAGGGCAGGATAGACCTCCGCGCTCCTGCTCTGTTGTTGGGAAGGACACGGCCACAGACTTGGCGGCATCCACAGCACCCATTTCAATCCCCCAAGCCTCAGTGGGCTGAGAGTCTGGGCCGAGGGTCAGGGTCTGGCATCTCACAAGGCCACCATCCAGGGTGGCCACGAATGTCCTCCTGGAAGCCGAGCCGCGTGGCTGCCAGTGGAAACCAGTCTCTGATGGCAGGAGAGAGGCTGGCAGTCCCTGCTGCTGAAGAATGGGGCTGCCATGCGCTCTGAGAAGCGCCCAGTGCCCCCCACCTGGCCGCAGGAAGCCTGGCTCCCTCAGCACCGAGGAGCCCCTGCTGAGTGTTCTATTCCTGGTCAGGGCAGCACAGGCCCTGACCTTCACCATCGTCTGCTGCCCGAAAGGGTGTCTCAGGCTTTACCTGCTCTCGAGTCCCGGCCGTGGGTCAGTGAGGGCACCCTAGGTGCGTCTGCTGCAGCACCGCAGTTGACAAGGACAGATGAAGGCTGTCTCTTGGAACCGGGGTCTGGGCCTCCTTCTCAGGTCACATTCAGCAGAGAGTGGGACTGAACTGAGCCCAGGTTGTCTTATCCAGGGGGGCAGGTGCTGAGTGCCCAGCAGGAGCGCCAGTGTTCACTGCTGTGTGGCTGAGGTCGCACAGCTCAGTGGCCTGAGACCCTAGGCCCCTTGTTGGCTCCCTGCCTGTGGTCAGCTGGACCTGGGCTCCGAGAGGGGTTTTCCTGCCCTCTGGCCTGGGCCGCTTGTCCAGGGGTTGTCCTCAGCAGCTCTGGGGCCTTGGTGGTCCAGGATGGCCCTCCACCTGCACCCCAGTGCCGGCAGCAGCTGAGCGTCTTTGCCCTTGGTCTCTAGACCTCAGGGGGCTGGCTGTGGCATCTCCATAGAGCCTCCAGGACAAGAGTGGAATCTGAAGCTTTTTCAAAGCTTTACTTGAAAGTCAAACAGCATCACTTCTGACATATTCTGTTGATAAAAGCAAATTACCTGATGGCTGTATTCATAGGGAGCGAAACAGGCACCTCCTCTCTGAATGGGAGGGTGGAATTGTCACCCTATGAAGAGCCAAAGGGATGGAGGGTGTGTCGTGGTCTTCCTTGGTGACCATGTTCCCCAGAAGCAAACAAGGTCCAGGGCTGCGCCTCATTCCTCTGTCCACAGCCTGGGCCTGGCAGGTGGCTCTAGCGGTCGCATGAATACTGTCTTAGCTGGGTAAAGTCATCTCGGAGCCCAAGGAGCAACACTTTCCTTTTCCTACCTGCGTGCTTTTCCTCCCCTTTCTTTCAGTCCCTTCCCAAGCGTTTTAGTACACCAACTACAAGATGTATCTTACTTCTAACCCAGATCTCTTGCTTTATTTACGTCTACATTTTTTTCAGACTTCTTTGCTGAGAGAGAGGAGGAAAAATGAGTATTTTATCACAACCTATTCCTAGAAACTCTATCATTCTGGATTTTGTTGTAAAATGGGCTTACATTCTGCAGAAATAATAAGCAGGGGGTTGGATTTCAGCCAAAATCTCTGCATCAGATAAATCAAAAATATGATCAGCATAATAAAATAATATACCAAGGCTATAATCCTCTCAAATACTTTTAATTCGGATGTTGCTCTGCCATGAGGTGGGAATAAATATGTTATGTTTTTATTATGGAAAGAACACCAATTTACTATAAAGTATATACATAACACATAAAAATATAATCCTACTCTCATAAATATTAGTATTTATATTAGTAGCTGTAAAAGGCAGTCAACATTTAATTAACAATAATTTTGGGAATATATGGACATTGCTTTCAAATAGCAAAGTATTGTGTATTAATCACAGTGCTGTTGCCTCCTTGGAGCTGATGTGGGATTGGGGAATAAGGGTAGGTAACGGTAGCTAAGTATTTCTGAGGCTCTGTCCTAAATTCTTTATTTGAATTACCTCATTGAAGCCTCTCAGCACCCTGGGAAGCAGAAAGTGTCATTAGCCTAATTTGCAGGTGGGGCCCAGTGCCTCCCTGCCAGTAAAGGGAGCAGGTGACTCAGATCCTGGGCCCTGACTCCAGACTCTGCTTGGACTTTATATGCAAGCACCATGAATAATGAATGCTCCCCTCCTCTCCATGAATACTCTTTAATATCAAAATAATTCTGATTTTTCTAATTATTAAGGGCTTTGAAATTAAAAACCAGTCAGCAGGAGCCCTCTCATTACCGCACCGTGTCTGGGAGCATCAATAAATAATGGGCATGGGCTGAAATACGGTCGGAAGCAAAGCCACAGAAGACCAGGCAAGAAAAGCAAGGGCTGTTCCGCCTCTGTTCTGCCCCTTCTTCATGCAGACAGCCTACGGGGCCTGGGGCTGGGCTCATCAATCCAGTGCCTCCACCCCTTCACAGATGAGAAATGCAGACTCAGAGAGGCGAACTACCATGCCCAAAGCCACACAGCTAAGTGAGCTCATGGAGGAAGAGTTGAACCCAGATCTGACCCTGAATTCCAGAGCTTCCCCTGTACCAGGTGTCAGATGGTGTAAAGGTGCATGAGACCAGCATAGCTGGACAAGCCAGGCAGTGGCACCTTGCGTGGTGCATGAGACTGGATTCTGGAGTAAAAGTGTGTTCACATCTCAGGCCGAGGGCACATAAGAGAGAAGAAATTGTGACTCCTTAGTTGCTGGAAAGAAAAGAAGCAGGGCAGAAATGGGAGGGATGTATAATTGGTAGCTCCAGAATTTTCCATGGACATTGACCCCTGCATGTGTGTGTGCAGGTGTGTGCATGTCTGCGTATGTGATGAGTGTGCATGAATATGCATGGCCACGTTTGCCTGTGTGTGCCTGCCTGTGTGCGTGTGGGTGTGTGTCCGCATGGGCATGTGTGTATGTATAGAAGCGTACACGTGTGCCTGCATGTGCCTTTGCACCCGTGTGTGCACATGTATATTATTTCTTAGTCCCAACCCTCGTATTAACTCCCATCCATCCTCCATGTCCTTTTTTCCGGGGCAGGGGGGCAGACAGTGGGTGGCTGGGAGCTGGCGCAGACATGGGCTTCCGGATGCCCTTCCAAATCCCCACTTCTTCTCCACTTGCTTCCTTGCAGGAGTTCGTTCAGCTGGCAAAGAGACTGGTGGGTGATCCGGCACTGAAGAAAGAAATCGTGGCGAATGGGAGGGAGTACGTGAGACGGCACCATTCGTGGGAGGCAGAGAGAGACACCTACCAGCGCCTCATCAGGAGGCTGGAAGGAGGCCCCGAGGAGTGAGCAGACTTTGTGCTGGCTGAGTACCAGGTGTCCAGCCCTGCGAGGACCCCCGGCACCAGGCCAGGCCCCAGCCTTGGGCATCCTAGAGTTGCCAGCAACATGGCGCCCATTCCAGATGCATCCTGGGTGTGTGTCAAGCTCAGTCCTAGTGACAGAAGTGCATCGAGAAGTCACTCAACAGACAGGGAGGGGTGCATGGCTTCCCGCAGCCTTGGGGGAGAATGGGACAAGCTGCTTATGTTTAAGCCATCGCAATGCAGACCCTTCCCTGCCTTTTGAGTGACCTGTGTTGCCAGTTCACAGAACAGAAACAAAAATCAAGGTTTTGAACGGATGTGGCTTGCAGCATTTCCAATGGGATCTCAGGGCCCCTGAGGGTGTGGGGGCTGGGCAGCAGCCCATCCATCTGTTTCTCTCTGCCCTGAGTTCCCACCAGCACATTGCACTCTTCTCTGGTACACTGAAAGACAAGGGAACATTCTAGAAAAGAGGCCAGGCTGCACTGCAGGCCCCGCCCACCTCTTACAGGTGATTTGGCTGTCCTGAGACAGAAGCCTGGGTGTCAGTTCCAGCCTTAGCCTCCTTCCCTCCCACCCTGGGAGCTGAGGGTGAGTGTTGAACGGGTCATAAGCCTCCAGACCATGGCAGGACCCAGGACCAGGACTAGCATGTCACCAGAGACGCAGCCAGGCCGCCCTGTGGTCATGGCCCACACCACACACCCTCCCAGAACACGGCCTCCACGGTCCTCCAGCCCCCGTCCTCTCCTGGCAAACCTCCATCGCTGCTGAAATCACTGCATTCCAACAGCCATTGGCTATGTACGCCAGAGCAGAATGTCTGCAGCCTCTCCTGAGGCAGGAAGCAGGGGGTCTGGAGCAGGGGAGACGAGAAAGCCAGCTGAGAGCCTGGTGTGGAGAGGGTAGGAAACTGCGTTCAGGCTCTGGAGGGTGGTAGGAGGAGTGGGGCCCACCTGACCCTAGCCCAACATGGAGGACACATCTCGGATGCTTTGTTTCCCGACCATCATGTTCTTAAATAACAGCAAAGCAGCGCATTGTTTTTGAGAGGAGCAGCCTCGAGTTAAACACTGTGGGCCAGGCCTTGGGATGAGAGCTGCACGCAGATCCTGTGCTGCATAATGGGATGTTCACAGCAGGGTCCTTTCTAGAGAGGCCGCCAGCTGTGGCAGCAGATGTCCCGGGCTTTTGGAGCTCTGAGGATTGTTGGGAGGCCAGCCGAGCAATGCCCCTGACGGGTGCTGGGGTCCGCTTCCAGGTCTGGGCATGGGGAGGGGAGAAGGAGAAAGGCAGCCTGGCCTGGGGGCACAGCCCCTGAGTCAGGAGTTAGCAATGCCACTTGAGGAAAGGCACTCGTGGTCTCGCATCTGTGCGACAACACCAGGGGATGCTGCCATTTATAAAGTGCTGGCTATCTGGAGCGTGGCTGTCCCTCAGCTCAGACATGTCAACGTCTGGCCTCCCAGGGGCCAACGCCACCAAGCTGTGTCTTATGTGAAGTGTGCCTGTGCCCGATAGTTTGGGGAAGGGCAGGTTGTTAAATTAAAATGTGTCACTGTCAGCCACAGCAACGTCTGTATGTGTGCATTCCAAACAGCCCTGCGGGAGCAGGCTGCCCACCCGCCCACGCCTGGGCCTCAGAGGGCACTGGGGCGCCAGCGTGTGGTCAGAGGGTTTAAAGGGCAAGCGTGCTTTATATCAGGGGTCAGTCAGCTTCCCGTCACCCTGACAAGCCAGATCGCTGACATATGCAGAGGAAAGGTTTGTTTTGGTTTCTTAGTTCCAGCCATGCTTGGCTGTCCCGCTGCTATGGCTTGTGGTGAGGCAGAGCATCGTGGGTGGAGTGGATGGCAGGGGAAATGGCTCCTTATGGCTGTGAAGTAAGAGAGAAAGAAGAAGAGGCTGGGGTCTCATAGTCCCCGGCAAGGGTACACTCATATGACCTAGACACTTCCCATGGGGCTGCACCATCATCCAATAACACACTCTGGGGAGCAGGCACTTAACACAAGGGCTTTGGGGGTCATGGAAGATCATAACTATGCCACAAGGTCTAGATGGAAAGCGACGGGTTTCTGTGAGTGTTCTACATGGTTTCCACTCCACACTCTATTGCTTCACATTTAAACCTAAGGTGCCATCACCTTCAATTACGGGGGAAACACCTGCACCATCAGGATCAACAATGCCGATGACCGTGCAGTGCACAGCGGGAAATACTGCTTGCATCTAGTCCAGCACCTCTGTGACCAGCCAAGGCTCACAGCTCCTCCTTGATCGCCCTCTCCACCCCATCCCTAGATGCTCCCCTGGAGGCAGGGAGGCAGAGCTCCTTCTGATCTGAGAGTTCCCCATGTATCTTCAAGTTGAAGGGGCACAGTGCATGGCTGTCCCTGT